>CAMPDV010000934.1:0-153164 GCA_946699065.1 Loxodes magnus
TTATATTTTAGTGCTTGCTACGAAAAACTTATAATTAGATATTCTTTTCTTACTTTACTTCTTCACCTTTCAAATTCTTATTACTTCTCAAAGCATACTCCTTAAAACTGAAATTCTATCTTCTTTTCTTACTTTACTTCTTCACTTTTCAAAATACTTATTACTTCTCAAAGCATACTCCTTAAAACTTATCATTTGATATTCTTTTCTTACTTTACTTTACTTCACTTTTCTAAATACTTATTACTTCTCAAAGCATAATACTTAAAACTGAAATTCTATCTTCTTTTCTTACTTTACTTCTTCACTTTTCTAAATACTTATAACTTCTCAAAGCTAACTCCTTAAAACTTAAATTCTATCTTCTTTTCTTACTTTACTTCTTCACTTTTCTAAATAATTATTACTTCTCAAAGCTAACTCCTTAAAACTGAAATTCTATCTTCTTTTCTTACTTTACTTCTTCACTTTTCTAAATACTTATTACTTCTCAAAGCATACTCCTTAAAACTTATCATTTGATATTCTTTTCTTACTTTACTTTACTTCACTTTTCTAAATACTTATTACTTCTCAAAGCATACTCCTTAAAACTGAAATTCTATCTTCTTTTCTTACTTTACTTCTTCACTTTTCTAATGCTAACTTTCATCTACAAGCATATCTTGACAAACCGAATACAGATTCTTAATTATGACATTATTACTAACATTTTGGATATTATAACTTATATTTTAGTGCTTGCTACGAAAACTTATAATTAGATATTCTTTTCTTACTTTACTTCTTCACCTTTCAAATTCTTATTACTTCTAAAAGCATACTCCTTAAAACTGAAATTCTATCTTCTTTTCTTACTTTACTTCTTCACTTTTCTAAATACTTATTACTTCTCAAAGCATACTCCTTAAAACTGAAATTCTATCTTCTTTTCTTACTTTACTTCTTCACTTTTCTAAATACTTATTACTTCTCAAAGCATACTCTTTAAAACTGAAATTCTATCTTCTTTTCTTACTTTACTTCTTCACTTTTCTAAATACTTATTACTTCTCAAAGCTAACTCCTTAAAACTTAAATTCTATCTTCTTTTCTTACTTTACTTCTTCACTTTTCTAAATACTTATTACTTCTCAAAGCATACTCCTTAAAACTTATCATTTGATATTCATTTCTTACTTTACTTTACTTCACTTTTCTAAATACTTATTACTTCTCAAAGCATACTCCTTAAAACTGAAATTCTATCTTCTTTTCTTACTTTACTTCTTCACTTTTCTAATGCTAACTTTCATCTACAAGCATATCTTGACAAACCGAATACAGATTCTTAATTATGACATTATTACTAACATTTTGGATATTATAACTTATATTTTAGTGCTTGCTACGAAAACTTATAATTAGATATTCTTTTCTTACTTTACTTCTTCACCTTTCAAATTCTTATTACTTCTCAAAGCATACTCCTTAAAACTGAAATTCTATCTTCTTTTCTTACTTTACTTCTTCACTTTTCAAAATACTTATTACTTCTCAAAGCATACTCCTTAAAACTTATCATTTGATATTCTTTTCTTACTTTACTTTACTTCACTTTTCTAAATACTTATTACTTCTCAAAGCATACTCCTTAAAACTGAAATTCTATCTTCTTTTCTTACTTTACTTCTTCACTTTTCTAATGCTAACTTTCATCTACAAGCATATCTTGACAAACCGAATACAGATTCTTAATTATGACATTATTACTAACATTTTGGATATTATAACTTATATTTTAGTGCTTGCTACGAAAAACTTATAATTAGATATTCTTTTCTTACTTTACTTCTTCACCTTTCAAATTCTTATTACTTCTCAAAGCATACTCCTTAAAACTGAAATTCTATCTTCTTTTCTTACTTTACTTCTTCACTTTTCAAAATACTTATTACTTCTCAAAGCATACTCCTTAAAACTGAAATTCTATCTTCTTTTCTTACTTTACTTCTTCACTTTTCTAAATACTTATTACTTCTCAAAGCATACTCCTTAAAACTGAAATTCTATCTTCTTTTCTTACTTTACTTCTTCACTTTTCTAAATACTTATTACTTCTCAAAGCTAACTCCTTAAAACTTAAATTCTATCTTCTTTTCTTACTTTACTTCTTCACTTTTCTAAATACTTATTACTTCTCAAAGCATACTCCTTAAAACTTATCATTTGATATTCTTTTCTTACTTTACTTCTTCACTTTTCTAAATACTTATTACTTCTCAAAGCTAACTCCTTAAAACTTAAATTCTATCTTCTTTTCTTACTTTACTTCTTCACTTTTCTAAATACTTATAACTTCTCAAAGCTAACTCCTTAAAACTGAAATTCTATCTTCTTTTCTTACTTTACTTCTTCACTTTTCTAAATACTTATTACTTCTCAAAGCATACTCCTTAAAACTGAAATTCTATCTTCTTTTCTTACTTTACTTCTTCACTTTTCTAATGCTAACTTTCATCTACAAGCATATCTTGACAAACCGAATACAGATTCTTAATTATGACATTATTACTAACATTTTGGATATTATAACTTATATTTTAGTGCTTGCTACGAAAAACTTATAATTAGATATTCTTTTCTTACTTTACTTCTTCACCTTTCAAATTCTTATTACTTCTCAAAGCATACTCCTTAAAACTGAAATTCTATCTTCTTTTCTTACTTTACTTCTTCACTTTTCAAAATACTTATTACTTCTCAAAGCATACTCCTTAAAACTGAAATTCTATCTTCTTTTCTTACTTTACTTCTTCACTTTTCTAAATACTTATTACTTCTCAAAGCATACTCCTTAAAACTGAAATTCTATCTTCTTTTCTTACTTTACTTCTTCACTTTTCAAAATACTTATTACTTCTCAAAGCATACTCCTTAAAACTGAAATTCTATCTTCTTTTCTTACTTTACTTCTTCACTTTTCAAAATACTTATTACTTCTCAAAGCATACTCCTTAAAACTGAAATTCTATCTTCTTTTCTTACTTTACTTCTTCACTTTTCTAAATACTTATTACTTCTCAAAGCATACTCCTTAAAACTGAAATTCTATCTTCTTTTCTTACTTTACTTCTTCACTTTTCTAAATACTTATTACTTCTCAAAGCTAACTCCTTAAAACTTAAATTCTATCTTCTTTTCTTACTTTACTTCTTCACTTTTCTAAATACTTATTACTTCTCAAAGCATACTCCTTAAAACTTATCATTTGATATTCTTTTCTTACTTTACTTCTTCACTTTTCTAAATACTTATTACTTCTCAAAGCTAACTCCTTAAAACTTAAATTCTATCTTCTTTTCTTACTTTACTTCTTCACTTTTCTAAATACTTATAACTTCTCAAAGCTAACTCCTTAAAACTGAAATTCTATCTTCTTTTCTTACTTTACTTCTTCACTTTTCTAAATACTTATTACTTCTCAAAGCATACTCCTTAAAACTGAAATTCTATCTTCTTTTCTTACTTTACTTCTTCACTTTTCTAATGCTAACTTTCATCTACAAGCATATCTTGACAAACCGAATACAGATTCTTAATTATGACATTATTACTAACATTTTGGATATTATAACTTATATTTTAGTGCTTGCTACGAAAAACTTATAATTAGATATTCTTTTCTTACTTTACTTCTTCACCTTTCAAATTCTTATTACTTCTCAAAGCATACTCCTTAAAACTGAAATTCTATCTTCTTTTCTTACTTTACTTCTTCACTTTTCAAAATACTTATTACTTCTCAAAGCATACTCCTTAAAACTGAAATTCTATCTTCTTTTCTTACTTTACTTCTTCACTTTTCTAAATACTTATTACTTCTCAAAGCATACTCCTTAAAACTGAAATTCTATCTTCTTTTCTTACTTTACTTCTTCACTTTTCTAAATACTTATTACTTCTCAAAGCTAACTCCTTAAAACTTAAATTCTATCTTCTTTTCTTACTTTACTTCTTCACTTTTCTAAATACTTATAACTTCTCAAAGCTAACTCCTTAAAACTGAAATTCTATCTTCTTTTCTTACTTTACTTCTTCACTTTTCTAAATACTTATTACTTCTCAAAGCATACTCCTTAAAACTTATCATTTGATATTCTTTTCTTACTTTACTTTACTTCACTTTTCTAAATACTTATAACTTCTCAAAGCTAACTCCTTAAAACTGAAATTCTATCTTCTTTTCTTACTTTACTTCTTCACTTTTCTAAATACTTATTACTTCTCAAAGCTAACTCCTTAAAACTTAAATTCTATCTTCTTTTCTTACTTTACTTCTTCACTTTTCTAAATACTTATTACTTCTCAAAGCATACTCCTTAAAACTTATCATTTGATATTCTTTTCTTACTTTACTTTACTTCACTTTTCTAAATACTTATTACTTCTCAAAGCTAACTCCTTAAAACTTAAATTCTATCTTCTTTTCTTACTTTACTTCTTCACTTTTCTAAATACTTATAACTTCTCAAAGCTAACTCCTTAAAACTGAAATTCTATCTTCTTTTCTTACTTTACTTCTTCACTTTTCTAAATACTTATTACTTCTCAAAGCATACTCCTTAAAACTTATCATTTGATATTCTTTTCTTACTTTACTTTACTTCACTTTTCTAAATACTTATAACTTCTCAAAGCTAACTCCTTAAAACTGAAATTCTATCTTCTTTTCTTACTTTACTTCTTCACTTTTCTAAATACTTATTACTTCTCAAAGCTAACTCCTTAAAACTGAAATTCTATCTTCTTTTCTTACTTTACTTCTTCACTTTTCAAAATACTTATTACTTCTCAAAGCATACTCCTTAAAACTTATCATTTGATATTCTTTTCTTACTTTACTTTACTTCACTTTTCTAAATACTTATTACTTCTCAAAGCATACTCCTTAAAACTGAAATTCTATCTTCTTTTCTTACTTTACTTCTTCACTTTTCTAATGCTAACTTTCATCTACAAGCATATCTTGACAAACCGAATACAGATTCTTAATTATGACATTATTACTAACATTTTGGATATTATAACTTATATTTTAGTGCTTGCTACGAAAACTTATAATTAGATATTCTTTTCTTACTTTACTTCTTCACCTTTCAAATTCTTATTACTTCTCAAAGCATACTCCTTAAAACTGAAATTCTATCTTCTTTTCTTACTTTACTTCTTCACTTTTCAAAATACTTATTACTTCTCAAAGCATACTCCTTAAAACTTATCATTTGATATTCTTTTCTTACTTTACTTTACTTCACTTTTCTAAATACTTATTACTTCTCAAAGCATACTCCTTAAAACTGAAATTCTATCTTCTTTTCTTACTTTACTTCTTCACTTTTCTAATGCTAACTTTCATCTACAAGCATATCTTGACAAACCGAATACAGATTCTTAATTATGACATTATTACTAACATTTTGGATATTATAACTTATATTTTAGTGCTTGCTACGAAAACTTATAATTAGATATTCTTTTCTTACTTTACTTCTTCACCTTTCAAATTCTTATTACTTCTCAAAGCATACTCCTTAAAACTGAAATTCTATCTTCTTTTCTTACTTTACTTCTTCACTTTTCAAAATACTTATTACTTCTCAAAGCATACTCCTTAAAACTTATCATTTGATATTCTTTTCTTACTTTACTTTACTTCACTTTTCTAAATACTTATTACTTCTCAAAGCATACTCCTTAAAACTGAAATTCTATCTTCTTTTCTTACTTTACTTCTTCACTTTTCTAATGCTAACTTTCATCTACAAGCATATCTTGACAAACCGAATACAGATTCTTAATTATGACATTATTACTAACATTTTGGATATTATAACTTATATTTTAGTGCTTGCTACGAAAACTTATAATTAGATATTCTTTTCTTACTTTACTTCTTCACCTTTCAAATTCTTATTACTTCTCAAAGCATACTCCTTAAAACTGAAATTCTATCTTCTTTTCTTACTTTACTTCTTCACTTTTCAAAATACTTATTACTTCTCAAAGCATACTCCTTAAAACTTATCATTTGATATTCTTTTCTTACTTTACTTTACTTCACTTTTCTAAATACTTATTACTTCTCAAAGCATACTCCTTAAAACTGAAATTCTATCTTCTTTTCTTACTTTACTTCTTCACTTTTCTAATGCTAACTTTCATCTACAAGCATATCTTGACAAACCGAATACAGATTCTTAATTATGACATTATTACTAACATTTTGGATATTATAACTTATATTTTAGTGCTTGCTACGAAAAACTTATAATTAGATATTCTTTTCTTACTTTACTTCTTCACCTTTCAAATTCTTATTACTTCTCAAAGCATACTCCTTAAAACTGAAATTCTATCTTCTTTTCTTACTTTACTTCTTCACTTTTCAAAATACTTATTACTTCTCAAAGCATACTCCTTAAAACTTATCATTTGATATTCTTTTCTTACTTTACTTTACTTCACTTTTCTAAATACTTATTACTTCTCAAAGCTAACTCCTTAAAACTTAAATTCTATCTTCTTTTCTTACTTTACTTCTTCACTTTTCTAAATACTTATTACTTCTCAAAGCATACTCCTTAAAACTTATCATTTGATATTCTTTTCTTACTTTACTTTACTTCACTTTTCTAAATACTTATTACTTCTCAAAGCTAACTCCTTAAAACTTAAATTCTATCTTCTTTTCTTACTTTACTTCTTCACTTTTCTAAATACTTATAACTTCTCAAAGCTAACTCCTTAAAACTGAAATTCTATCTTCTTTTCTTACTTTACTTCTTCACTTTTCTAAATACTTATTACTTCTCAAAGCATACTCCTTAAAACTTATCATTTGATATTCTTTTCTTACTTTACTTTACTTCACTTTTCTAAATACTTATAACTTCTCAAAGCTAACTCCTTAAAACTGAAATTCTATCTTCTTTTCTTACTTTACTTCTTCACTTTTCTAAATACTTATTACTTCTCAAAGCTAACTCCTTAAAACTGAAATTCTATCTTCTTTTCTTACTTTACTTCTTCACTTTTCAAAATACTTATTACTTCTCAAAGCATACTCCTTAAAACTTATCATTTGATATTCTTTTCTTACTTTACTTTACTTCACTTTTCTAAATACTTATTACTTCTCAAAGCATACTCCTTAAAACTGAAATTCTATCTTCTTTTCTTACTTTACTTCTTCACTTTTCTAATGCTAACTTTCATCTACAAGCATATCTTGACAAACCGAATACAGATTCTTAATTATGACATTATTACTAACATTTTGGATATTATAACTTATATTTTAGTGCTTGCTACGAAAACTTATAATTAGATATTCTTTTCTTACTTTACTTCTTCACCTTTCAAATTCTTATTACTTCTCAAAGCATACTCCTTAAAACTGAAATTCTATCTTCTTTTCTTACTTTACTTCTTCACTTTTCAAAATACTTATTACTTCTCAAAGCATACTCCTTAAAACTTATCATTTGATATTCTTTTCTTACTTTACTTTACTTCACTTTTCTAAATACTTATTACTTCTCAAAGCATACTCCTTAAAACTGAAATTCTATCTTCTTTTCTTACTTTACTTCTTCACTTTTCTAATGCTAACTTTCATCTACAAGCATATCTTGACAAACCGAATACAGATTCTTAATTATGACATTATTACTAACATTTTGGATATTATAACTTATATTTTAGTGCTTGCTACGAAAACTTATAATTAGATATTCTTTTCTTACTTTACTTCTTCACCTTTCAAATTCTTATTACTTCTCAAAGCATACTCCTTAAAACTGAAATTCTATCTTCTTTTCTTACTTTACTTCTTCACTTTTCAAAATACTTATTACTTCTCAAAGCATACTCCTTAAAACTTATCATTTGATATTCTTTTCTTACTTTACTTTACTTCACTTTTCTAAATACTTATTACTTCTCAAAGCATACTCCTTAAAACTGAAATTCTATCTTCTTTTCTTACTTTACTTCTTCACTTTTCTAATGCTAACTTTCATCTACAAGCATATCTTGACAAACCGAATACAGATTCTTAATTATGACATTATTACTAACATTTTGGATATTATAACTTATATTTTAGTGCTTGCTACGAAAAACTTATAATTAGATATTCTTTTCTTACTTTACTTCTTCACCTTTCTAAATCACTTATAACTTCTCAAAGCATACTCCTTAAAACTGAAATTCTATCTTCTTTTCTTACTTTACTTCTTCACTTTTCAAAATACTTATTACTTCTCAAAGCATACTCCTTAAAACTTATCATTTGATATTCTTTTCTTACTTTACTTTACTTCACTTTTCTAAATACTTATTACTTCTCAAAGCATACTCCTTAAAACTGAAATTCTATCTTCTTTTCTTACTTTACTTCTTCACTTTTCTAATGCTAACTTTCATCTACAAGCATATCTTGACAAACCGAATACAGATTCTTAATTATGACATTATTACTAACATTTTGGATATTATAACTTATATTTTAGTGCTTGCTACGAAAAACTTATAATTAGATATTCTTTTCTTACTTTACTTCTTCACCTTTCAAATTCTTATTACTTCTCAAAGCATACTCCTTAAAACTGAAATTCTATCTTCTTTTCTTACTTTACTTCTTCACTTTTCAAAATACTTATTACTTCTCAAAGCATACTCCTTAAAACTTATCATTTGATATTCTTTTCTTACTTTACTTTACTTCACTTTTCTAAATACTTATTACTTCTCAAAGCATACTCCTTAAAACTGAAATTCTATCTTCTTTTCTTACTTTACTTCTTCACTTTTCTAATGCTAACTTTCATCTACAAGCATATCTTGACAAACCGAATACAGATTCTTAATTATGACATTATTACTAACATTTTGGATATTATAACTTATATTTTAGTGCTTGCTACGAAAACTTATAATTAGATATTCTTTTCTTACTTTACTTCTTCACCTTTCAAATTCTTATTACTTCTCAAAGCATACTCCTTAAAACTGAAATTCTATCTTCTTTTCTTACTTTACTTCTTCACTTTTCAAAATACTTATTACTTCTCAAAGCATACTCCTTAAAACTTATCATTTGATATTCTTTTCTTACTTTACTTTACTTCACTTTTCTAAATACTTATTACTTCTCAAAGCATACTCCTTAAAACTGAAATTCTATCTTCTTTTCTTACTTTACTTCTTCACTTTTCTAATGCTAACTTTCATCTACAAGCATATCTTGACAAACCGAATACAGATTCTTAATTATGACATTATTACTAACATTTTGGATATTATAACTTATATTTTAGTGCTTGCTACGAAAAACTTATAATTAGATATTCTTTTCTTACTTTACTTCTTCACCTTTCAAATTCTTATTACTTCTCAAAGCATACTCCTTAAAACTGAAATTCTATCTTCTTTTCTTACTTTACTTCTTCACTTTTCAAAATACTTATTACTTCTCAAAGCATACTCCTTAAAACTGAAATTCTATCTTCTTTTCTTACTTTACTTCTTCACTTTTCTAAATACTTATTACTTCTCAAAGCATACTCCTTAAAACTGAAATTCTATCTTCTTTTCTTACTTTACTTCTTCACTTTTCTAAATACTTATTACTTCTCAAAGCTAACTCCTTAAAACTTAAATTCTATCTTCTTTTCTTACTTTACTTCTTCACTTTTCTAAATACTTATAACTTCTCAAAGCTAACTCCTTAAAACTGAAATTCTATCTTCTTTTCTTACTTTACTTCTTCACTTTTCTAAATACTTATTACTTCTCAAAGCTAACTCCTTAAAACTTAAATTCTATCTTCTTTTCTTACTTTACTTCTTCACTTTTCTAAATACTTATAACTTCTCAAAGCTAACTCCTTAAAACTGAAATTCTATCTTCTTTTCTTACTTTACTTCTTCACTTTTCTAAATACTTATTACTTCTCAAAGCATACTCCTTAAAACTGAAATTCTATCTTCTTTTCTTACTTTACTTCTTCACTTTTCTAATGCTAACTTTCATCTACAAGCATATCTTGACAAACCGAATACAGATTCTTAATTATGACATTATTACTAACATTTTGGATATTATAACTTATATTTTAGTGCTTGCTACGAAAAACTTATAATTAGATATTCTTTTCTTACTTTACTTCTTCACCTTTCAAATTCTTATTACTTCTCAAAGCATACTCCTTAAAACTGAAATTCTATCTTCTTTTCTTACTTTACTTCTTCACTTTTCAAAATACTTATTACTTCTCAAAGCATACTCCTTAAAACTTATCATTTGATATTCTTTTCTTACTTTACTTTACTTCACTTTTCTAAATACTTATTACTTCTCAAAGCATACTCCTTAAAACTGAAATTCTATCTTCTTTTCTTACTTTACTTCTTCACTTTTCTAATGCTAACTTTCATCTACAAGCATATCTTGACAAACCGAATACAGATTCTTAATTATGACATTATTACTAACATTTTGGATATTATAACTTATATTTTAGTGCTTGCTACGAAAACTTATAATTAGATATTCTTTTCTTACTTTACTTCTTCACCTTTCAAATTCTTATTACTTCTCAAAGCATACTCCTTAAAACTGAAATTCTATCTTCTTTTCTTACTTTACTTCTTCACTTTTCAAAATACTTATTACTTCTCAAAGCATACTCCTTAAAACTTATCATTTGATATTCTTTTCTTACTTTACTTTACTTCACTTTTCTAAATACTTATTACTTCTCAAAGCATACTCCTTAAAACTGAAATTCTATCTTCTTTTCTTACTTTACTTCTTCACTTTTCTAATGCTAACTTTCATCTACAAGCATATCTTGACAAACCGAATACAGATTCTTAATTATGACATTATTACTAACATTTTGGATATTATAACTTATATTTTAGTGCTTGCTACGAAAAACTTATAATTAGATATTCTTTTCTTACTTTACTTCTTCACCTTTCAAATTCTTATTACTTCTCAAAGCATACTCCTTAAAACTGAAATTCTATCTTCTTTTCTTACTTTACTTCTTCACTTTTCAAAATACTTATTACTTCTCAAAGCATACTCCTTAAAACTGAAATTCTATCTTCTTTTCTTACTTTACTTCTTCACTTTTCTAAATACTTATTACTTCTCAAAGCATACTCCTTAAAACTGAAATTCTATCTTCTTTTCTTACTTTACTTCTTCACTTTTCTAAATACTTATTACTTCTCAAAGCTAACTCCTTAAAACTTAAATTCTATCTTCTTTTCTTACTTTACTTCTTCACTTTTCTAAATACTTATAACTTCTCAAAGCTAACTCCTTAAAACTGAAATTCTATCTTCTTTTCTTACTTTACTTCTTCACTTTTCTAAATACTTATTACTTCTCAAAGCTAACTCCTTAAAACTTAAATTCTATCTTCTTTTCTTACTTTACTTCTTCACTTTTCTAAATACTTATAACTTCTCAAAGCTAACTCCTTAAAACTGAAATTCTATCTTCTTTTCTTACTTTACTTCTTCACTTTTCTAAATACTTATTACTTCTCAAAGCATACTCCTTAAAACTGAAATTCTATCTTCTTTTCTTACTTTACTTCTTCACTTTTCTAATGCTAACTTTCATCTACAAGCATATCTTGACAAACCGAATACAGATTCTTAATTATGACATTATTACTAACATTTTGGATATTATAACTTATATTTTAGTGCTTGCTACGAAAAACTTATAATTAGATATTCTTTTCTTACTTTACTTCTTCACCTTTCAAATTCTTATTACTTCTCAAAGCATACTCCTTAAAACTGAAATTCTATCTTCTTTTCTTACTTTACTTCTTCACTTTTCAAAATACTTATTACTTCTCAAAGCATACTCCTTAAAACTGAAATTCTATCTTCTTTTCTTACTTTACTTCTTCACTTTTCTAAATACTTATTACTTCTCAAAGCATACTCCTTAAAACTGAAATTCTATCTTCTTTTCTTACTTTACTTCTTCACTTTTCTAAATACTTATTACTTCTCAAAGCTAACTCCTTAAAACTTAAATTCTATCTTCTTTTCTTACTTTACTTCTTCACTTTTCTAAATACTTATAACTTCTCAAAGCTAACTCCTTAAAACTGAAATTCTATCTTCTTTTCTTACTTTACTTCTTCACTTTTCTAAATACTTATTACTTCTCAAAGCATACTCCTTAAAACTTATCATTTGATATTCTTTTCTTACTTTACTTTACTTCACTTTTCTAAATACTTATAACTTCTCAAAGCTAACTCCTTAAAACTGAAATTCTATCTTCTTTTCTTACTTTACTTCTTCACTTTTCTAAATACTTATTACTTCTCAAAGCTAACTCCTTAAAACTTAAATTCTATCTTCTTTTCTTACTTTACTTCTTCACTTTTCTAAATACTTATTACTTCTCAAAGCATACTCCTTAAAACTTATCATTTGATATTCTTTTCTTACTTTACTTTACTTCACTTTTCTAAATACTTATTACTTCTCAAAGCATACTCCTTAAAACTGAAATTCTATCTTCTTTTCTTACTTTACTTCTTCACTTTTCTAATGCTAACTTTCATCTACAAGCATATCTTGACAAACCGAATACAGATTCTTAATTATGACATTATTACTAACATTTTGGATATTATAACTTATATTTTAGTGCTTGCTACGAAAACTTATAATTAGATATTCTTTTCTTACTTTACTTCTTCACCTTTCAAATTCTTATTACTTCTCAAAGCTAACTCCTTAAAACTGAAATTCTATCTTCTTTTCTTACTTTACTTCTTCACTTTTCTAAATACTTATTACTTCTCAAAGCATACTCCTTAAAACTTATCATTTGATATTCTTTTCTTACTTTACTTTACTTCACTTTTCTAAATACTTATTACTTCTCAAAGCATACTCCTTAAAACTGAAATTCTATCTTCTTTTCTTACTTTACTTCTTCACTTTTCTAATGCTAACTTTCATCTACAAGCATATCTTGACAAACCGAATACAGATTCTTAATTATGACATTATTACTAACATTTTGGATATTATAACTTATATTTTAGTGCTTGCTACGAAAACTTATAATTAGATATTCTTTTCTTACTTTACTTCTTCACCTTTCAAATTCTTATTACTTCTCAAAGCATACTCCTTAAAACTGAAATTCTATCTTCTTTTCTTACTTTACTTCTTCACTTTTCTAATGCTAACTTTCATCTACAAGCATATCTTGACAAACCGAATACAGATTCTTAATTATGACATTATTACTAACATTTTGGATATTATAACTTATATTTTAGTGCTTGCTACGAAAACTTATAATTAGATATTCTTTTCTTACTTTACTTCTTCACCTTTCAAATTCTTATTACTTCTCAAAGCTAACTCCTTAAAACTGAAATTCTATCTTCTTTTCTTACTTTACTTCTTCACTTTTCTAAATACTTATTACTTCTCAAAGCATACTCCTTAAAACTTATCATTTGATATTCTTTTCTTACTTTACTTTACTTCACTTTTCTAAATACTTATTACTTCTCAAAGCATACTCCTTAAAACTGAAATTCTATCTTCTTTTCTTACTTTACTTCTTCACTTTTCTAATGCTAACTTTCATCTACAAGCATATCTTGACAAACCGAATACAGATTCTTAATTATGACATTATTACTAACATTTTGGATATTATAACTTATATTTTAGTGCTTGCTACGAAAACTTATAATTAGATATTCTTTTCTTACTTTACTTCTTCACCTTTCAAATTCTTATTACTTCTCAAAGCATACTCCTTAAAACTGAAATTCTATCTTCTTTTCTTACTTTACTTCTTCACTTTTCTAAATACTTATTACTTCTCAAAGCATACTCCTTAAAACTTATCATTTGATATTCTTTTCTTACTTTACTTTACTTCACTTTTCTAAATACTTATTACTTCTCAAAGCATACTCCTTAAAACTGAAATTCTATCTTCTTTTCTTACTTTACTTCTTCACTTTTCTAATGCTAACTTTCATCTACAAGCATATCTTGACAAACCGAATACAGATTCTTAATTATGACATTATTACTAACATTTTGGATATTATAACTTATATTTTAGTGCTTGCTACGAAAACTTATAATTAGATATTCTTTTCTTACTTTACTTCTTCACCTTTCAAATTCTTATTACTTCTCAAAGCTAACTCCTTAAAACTGAAATTCTATCTTCTTTTCTTACTTTACTTCTTCACTTTTCTAAATACTTATTACTTCTCAAAGCATACTCCTTAAAACTTATCATTTGATATTCTTTTCTTACTTTACTTTACTTCACTTTTCTAAATACTTATTACTTCTCAAAGCATACTCCTTAAAACTGAAATTCTATCTTCTTTTCTTACTTTACTTCTTCACTTTTCTAATGCTAACTTTCATCTACAAGCATATCTTGACAAACCGAATACAGATTCTTAATTATGACATTATTACTAACATTTTGGATATTATAACTTATATTTTAGTGCTTGCTACGAAAACTTATAATTAGATATTCTTTTCTTACTTTACTTCTTCACCTTTCAAATTCTTATTACTTCTCAAAGCTAACTCCTTAAAACTGAAATTCTATCTTCTTTTCTTACTTTACTTCTTCACTTTTCTAAATACTTATTACTTCTCAAAGCATACTCCTTAAAACTTATCATTTGATATTCTTTTCTTACTTTACTTTACTTCACTTTTCTAAATACTTATTACTTCTCAAAGCATACTCCTTAAAACTGAAATTCTATCTTCTTTTCTTACTTTACTTCTTCACTTTTCTAATGCTAACTTTCATCTACAAGCATATCTTGACAAACCGAATACAGATTCTTAATTATGACATTATTACTAACATTTTGGATATTATAACTTATATTTTAGTGCTTGCTACGAAAACTTATAATTAGATATTCTTTTTTCTTACTTTACATACTCCTTAAAACTTACATTTGATATTCTTTTTTCTTTAAACTTTTCTAAATACTTATTACTTCTCAAAGCATACTCCTTAAAACTGAAATTCTATCTTCTTTTCTTACTTTACTTCTTCACTTTTCTAATGCTAACTTTCATCTACAAGCATATCTTGACAAACCGAATACAGATTCTTAATTATGACATTATTACTAACATTTTGGATATTATAACTTATATTTTAGTGCTTGCTACGAAAACTTATAATTAGATATTCTTTTCTTACTTTACTTCTTCACCTTTCAAATTCTTATTACTTCTCAAAGCTAACTCCTTAAAACTGAAATTCTATCTTCTTTTCTTACTTTACTTCTTCACTTTTCTAAATACTTATTACTTCTCAAAGCATACTCCTTAAAACTTATCATTTGATATTCTTTTCTTACTTTACTTTACTTCACTTTTCTAAATACTTATTACTTCTCAAAGCATACTCCTTAAAACTGAAATTCTATCTTCTTTTCTTACTTTACTTCTTCACTTTTCTAATGCTAACTTTCATCTACAAGCATATCTTGACAAACCGAATACAGATTCTTAATTATGACATTATTACTAACATTTTGGATATTATAACTTATATTTTAGTGCTTGCTACGAAAACTTATAATTAGATATTCTTTTCTTACTTTACTTCTTCACCTTTCAAATTCTTATTACTTCTCAAAGCATACTCCTTAAAACTGAAATTCTATCTTCTTTTCTTACTTTACTTCTTCACTTTTCTAAATACTTATTACTTCTCAAAGCATACTCCTTAAAACTTATCATTTGATATTCTTTTCTTACTTTACTTTACTTCACTTTTCTAAATACTTATTACTTCTCAAAGCATACTCCTTAAAACTGAAATTCTATCTTCTTTTCTTACTTTACTTCTTCACTTTTCTAATGCTAACTTTCATCTACAAGCATATCTTGACAAACCGAATACAGATTCTTAATTATGACATTATTACTAACATTTTGGATATTATAACTTATATTTTAGTGCTTGCTACGAAAACTTATAATTAGATATTCTTTTCTTACTTTACTTCTTCACCTTTCAAATTCTTATTACTTCTCAAAGCATACTCCTTAAAACTGAAATTCTATCTTCTTTTCTTACTTTACTTCTTCACTTTTCTAAATACTTATTACTTCTCAAAGCATACTCCTTAAAACTTATCATTTGATATTCTTTTCTTACTTTACTTTACTTCACTTTTCTAAATACTTATTACTTCTCAAAGCATACTCCTTAAAACTGAAATTCTATCTTCTTTTCTTACTTTACTTCTTCACTTTTCTAATGCTAACTTTCATCTACAAGCATATCTTGACAAACCGAATACAGATTCTTAATTATGACATTATTACTAACATTTTGGATATTATAACTTATATTTTAGTGCTTGCTACGAAAACTTATAATTAGATATTCTTTTCTTACTTTACTTCTTCACCTTTCAAATTCTTATTACTTCTCAAAGCTAACTCCTTAAAACTGAAATTCTATCTTCTTTTCTTACTTTACTTCTTCACTTTTCTAAATACTTATTACTTCTCAAAGCATACTCCTTAAAACTTATCATTTGATATTCTTTTCTTACTTTACTTTACTTCACTTTTCTAAATACTTATTACTTCTCAAAGCATACTCCTTAAAACTGAAATTCTATCTTCTTTTCTTACTTTACTTCTTCACTTTTCTAATGCTAACTTTCATCTACAAGCATATCTTGACAAACCGAATACAGATTCTTAATTATGACATTATTACTAACATTTTGGATATTATAACTTATATTTTAGTGCTTGCTACGAAAACTTATAATTAGATATTCTTTTCTTACTTTACTTCTTCACCTTTCAAATTCTTATTACTTCTCAAAGCATACTCCTTAAAACTGAAATTCTATCTTCTTTTCTTACTTTACTTCTTCACTTTTCTAAATACTTATTACTTCTCAAAGCATACTCCTTAAAACTTATCATTTGATATTCTTTTCTTACTTTACTTTACTTCACTTTTCTAAATACTTATTACTTCTCAAAGCATACTCCTTAAAACTGAAATTCTATCTTCTTTTCTTACTTTACTTCTTCACTTTTCTAATGCTAACTTTCATCTACAAGCATATCTTGACAAACCGAATACAGATTCTTAATTATGACATTATTACTAACATTTTGGATATTATAACTTATATTTTAGTGCTTGCTACGAAAACTTATAATTAGATATTCTTTTCTTACTTTACTTCTTCACCTTTCAAATTCTTATTACTTCTCAAAGCATACTCCTTAAAACTGAAATTCTATCTTCTTTTCTTACTTTACTTCTTCACTTTTCTAATGCTAACTTTCATCTACAAGCATATCTTGACAAACCGAATACAGATTCTTAATTATGACATTATTACTAACATTTTGGATATTATAACTTATATTTTAGTGCTTGCTACGAAAACTTATAATTAGATATTCTTTTCTTACTTTACTTCTTCACCTTTCAAATTCTTATTACTTCTCAAAGCATACTCCTTAAAACTGAAATTCTATCTTCTTTTCTTACTTTACTTCTTCACTTTTCTAATGCTAACTTTCATCTACAAGCATATCTTGACAAACCGAATACAGATTCTTAATTATGACATTATTACTAACATTTTGGATATTATAACTTATATTTTAGTGCTTGCTACGAAAACTTATAATTAGATATTCTTTTCTTACTTTACTTCTTCACCTTTCAAATTCTTATTACTTCTCAAAGCTAACTCCTTAAAACTGAAATTCTATCTTCTTTTCTTACTTTACTTCTTCACTTTTCTAAATACTTATTACTTCTCAAAGCATACTCCTTAAAACTTATCATTTGATATTCTTTTCTTACTTTACTTTACTTCACTTTTCTAAATACTTATTACTTCTCAAAGCATACTCCTTAAAACTGAAATTCTATCTTCTTTTCTTACTTTACTTCTTCACTTTTCTAATGCTAACTTTCATCTACAAGCATATCTTGACAAACCGAATACAGATTCTTAATTATGACATTATTACTAACATTTTGGATATTATAACTTATATTTTAGTGCTTGCTACGAAAACTTATAATTAGATATTCTTTTCTTACTTTACTTCTTCACCTTTCAAATTCTTATTACTTCTCAAAGCATACTCCTTAAAACTGAAATTCTATCTTCTTTTCTTACTTTACTTCTTCACTTTTCTAAATACTTATTACTTCTCAAAGCATACTCCTTAAAACTTATCATTTGATATTCTTTTCTTACTTTACTTTACTTCACTTTTCTAAATACTTATTACTTCTCAAAGCATACTCCTTAAAACTGAAATTCTATCTTCTTTTCTTACTTTACTTCTTCACTTTTCTAATGCTAACTTTCATCTACAAGCATATCTTGACAAACCGAATACAGATTCTTAATTATGACATTATTACTAACATTTTGGATATTATAACTTATATTTTAGTGCTTGCTACGAAAACTTATAATTAGATATTCTTTTCTTACTTTACTTCTTCACCTTTCAAATTCTTATTACTTCTCAAAGCATACTCCTTAAAACTGAAATTCTATCTTCTTTTCTTACTTTACTTCTTCACTTTTCTAATGCTAACTTTCATCTACAAGCATATCTTGACAAACCGAATACAGATTCTTAATTATGACATTATTACTAACATTTTGGATATTATAACTTATATTTTAGTGCTTGCTACGAAAACTTATAATTAGATATTCTTTTCTTACTTTACTTCTTCACCTTTCAAATTCTTATTACTTCTCAAAGCATACTCCTTAAAACTGAAATTCTATCTTCTTTTCTTACTTTACTTCTTCACTTTTCTAAATACTTATTACTTCTCAAAGCATACTCCTTAAAACTTATCATTTGATATTCTTTTCTTACTTTACTTTACTTCACTTTTCTAAATACTTATTACTTCTCAAAGCATACTCCTTAAAACTGAAATTCTATCTTCTTTTCTTACTTTACTTCTTCACTTTTCTAATGCTAACTTTCATCTACAAGCATATCTTGACAAACCGAATACAGATTCTTAATTATGACATTATTACTAACATTTTGGATATTATAACTTATATTTTAGTGCTTGCTACGAAAACTTATAATTAGATATTCTTTTCTTACTTTACTTCTTCACCTTTCAAATTCTTATTACTTCTCAAAGCATACTCCTTAAAACTGAAATTCTATCTTCTTTTCTTACTTTACTTCTTCACTTTTCTAATGCTAACTTTCATCTACAAGCATATCTTGACAAACCGAATACAGATTCTTAATTATGACATTATTACTAACATTTTGGATATTATAACTTATATTTTAGTGCTTGCTACGAAAACTTATAATTAGATATTCTTTTCTTACTTTACTTCTTCACCTTTCAAATTCTTATTACTTCTCAAAGCATACTCCTTAAAACTGAAATTCTATCTTCTTTTCTTACTTTACTTCTTCACTTTTCTAATGCTAACTTTCATCTACAAGCATATCTTGACAAACCGAATACAGATTCTTAATTATGACATTATTACTAACATTTTGGATATTATAACTTATATTTTAGTGCTTGCTACGAAAACTTATAATTAGATATTCTTTTCTTACTTTACTTCTTCACCTTTCAAATTCTTATTACTTCTCAAAGCTAACTCCTTAAAACTGAAATTCTATCTTCTTTTCTTACTTTACTTCTTCACTTTTCTAAATACTTATTACTTCTCAAAGCATACTCCTTAAAACTTATCATTTGATATTCTTTTCTTACTTTACTTTACTTCACTTTTCTAAATACTTATTACTTCTCAAAGCATACTCCTTAAAACTGAAATTCTATCTTCTTTTCTTACTTTACTTCTTCACTTTTCTAATGCTAACTTTCATCTACAAGCATATCTTGACAAACCGAATACAGATTCTTAATTATGACATTATTACTAACATTTTGGATATTATAACTTATATTTTAGTGCTTGCTACGAAAACTTATAATTAGATATTCTTTTCTTACTTTACTTCTTCACCTTTCAAATTCTTATTACTTCTCAAAGCATACTCCTTAAAACTGAAATTCTATCTTCTTTTCTTACTTTACTTCTTCACTTTTCTAATGCTAACTTTCATCTACAAGCATATCTTGACAAACCGAATACAGATTCTTAATTATGACATTATTACTAACATTTTGGATATTATAACTTATATTTTAGTGCTTGCTACGAAAACTTATAATTAGATATTCTTTTCTTACTTTACTTCTTCACCTTTCAAATTCTTATTACTTCTCAAAGCATACTCCTTAAAACTGAAATTCTATCTTCTTTTCTTACTTTACTTCTTCACTTTTCTAATGCTAACTTTCATCTACAAGCATATCTTGACAAACCGAATACAGATTCTTAATTATGACATTATTACTAACATTTTGGATATTATAACTTATATTTTAGTGCTTGCTACGAAAACTTATAATTAGATATTCTTTTCTTACTTTACTTCTTCACCTTTCAAATTCTTATTACTTCTCAAAGCTAACTCCTTAAAACTGAAATTCTATCTTCTTTTCTTACTTTACTTCTTCACTTTTCTAAATACTTATTACTTCTCAAAGCATACTCCTTAAAACTTATCATTTGATATTCTTTTCTTACTTTACTTTACTTCACTTTTCTAAATACTTATTACTTCTCAAAGCATACTCCTTAAAACTGAAATTCTATCTTCTTTTCTTACTTTACTTCTTCACTTTTCTAATGCTAACTTTCATCTACAAGCATATCTTGACAAACCGAATACAGATTCTTAATTATGACATTATTACTAACATTTTGGATATTATAACTTATATTTTAGTGCTTGCTACGAAAACTTATAATTAGATATTCTTTTCTTACTTTACTTCTTCACCTTTCAAATTCTTATTACTTCTCAAAGCATACTCCTTAAAACTGAAATTCTATCTTCTTTTCTTACTTTACTTCTTCACTTTTCTAATGCTAACTTTCATCTACAAGCATATCTTGACAAACCGAATACAGATTCTTAATTATGACATTATTACTAACATTTTGGATATTATAACTTATATTTTAGTGCTTGCTACGAAAACTTATAATTAGATATTCTTTTCTTACTTTACTTCTTCACCTTTCAAATTCTTATTACTTCTCAAAGCATACTCCTTAAAACTGAAATTCTATCTTCTTTTCTTACTTTACTTCTTCACTTTTCTAATGCTAACTTTCATCTACAAGCATATCTTGACAAACCGAATACAGATTCTTAATTATGACATTATTACTAACATTTTGGATATTATAACTTATATTTTAGTGCTTGCTACGAAAACTTATAATTAGATATTCTTTTCTTACTTTACTTCTTCACCTTTCAAATTCTTATTACTTCTCAAAGCTAACTCCTTAAAACTGAAATTCTATCTTCTTTTCTTACTTTACTTCTTCACTTTTCTAAATACTTATTACTTCTCAAAGCATACTCCTTAAAACTTATCATTTGATATTCTTTTCTTACTTTACTTTACTTCACTTTTCTAAATACTTATTACTTCTCAAAGCATACTCCTTAAAACTGAAATTCTATCTTCTTTTCTTACTTTACTTCTTCACTTTTCTAATGCTAACTTTCATCTACAAGCATATCTTGACAAACCGAATACAGATTCTTAATTATGACATTATTACTAACATTTTGGATATTATAACTTATATTTTAGTGCTTGCTACGAAAACTTATAATTAGATATTCTTTTCTTACTTTACTTCTTCACCTTTCAAATTCTTATTACTTCTCAAAGCATACTCCTTAAAACTGAAATTCTATCTTCTTTTCTTACTTTACTTCTTCACTTTTCTAATGCTAACTTTCATCTACAAGCATATCTTGACAAACCGAATACAGATTCTTAATTATGACATTATTACTAACATTTTGGATATTATAACTTATATTTTAGTGCTTGCTACGAAAACTTATAATTAGATATTCTTTTCTTACTTTACTTCTTCACCTTTCAAATTCTTATTACTTCTCAAAGCATACTCCTTAAAACTGAAATTCTATCTTCTTTTCTTACTTTACTTCTTCACTTTTCAAAATACTTATTACTTCTCAAAGCATACTCCTTAAAACTTATCATTTGATATTCTTTTCTTACTTTACTTTACTTCACTTTTCTAAATACTTATTACTTCTCAAAGCATACTCCTTAAAACTGAAATTCTATCTTCTTTTCTTACTTTACTTCTTCACTTTTCTAATGCTAACTTTCATCTACAAGCATATCTTGACAAACCGAATACAGATTCTTAATTATGACATTATTACTAACATTTTGGATATTATAACTTATATTTTAGTGCTTGCTACGAAAACTTATAATTAGATATTCTTTTCTTACTTTACTTCTTCACCTTTCAAATTCTTATTACTTCTCAAAGCTAACTCCTTAAAACTGAAATTCTATCTTCTTTTCTTACTTTACTTCTTCACTTTTCTAAATACTTATTACTTCTCAAAGCATACTCCTTAAAACTTATCATTTGATATTCTTTTCTTACTTTACTTTACTTCACTTTTCTAAATACTTATTACTTCTCAAAGCATACTCCTTAAAACTGAAATTCTATCTTCTTTTCTTACTTTACTTCTTCACTTTTCTAATGCTAACTTTCATCTACAAGCATATCTTGACAAACCGAATACAGATTCTTAATTATGACATTATTACTAACATTTTGGATATTATAACTTATATTTTAGTGCTTGCTACGAAAACTTATAATTAGATATTCTTTTCTTACTTTACTTCTTCACCTTTCAAATTCTTATTACTTCTCAAAGCATACTCCTTAAAACTGAAATTCTATCTTCTTTTCTTACTTTACTTCTTCACTTTTCTAATGCTAACTTTCATCTACAAGCATATCTTGACAAACCGAATACAGATTCTTAATTATGACATTATTACTAACATTTTGGATATTATAACTTATATTTTAGTGCTTGCTACGAAAACTTATAATTAGATATTCTTTTCTTACTTTACTTCTTCACCTTTCAAATTCTTATTACTTCTCAAAGCATACTCCTTAAAACTGAAATTCTATCTTCTTTTCTTACTTTACTTCTTCACTTTTCAAAATACTTATTACTTCTCAAAGCATACTCCTTAAAACTTATCATTTGATATTCTTTTCTTACTTTACTTTACTTCACTTTTCTAAATACTTATTACTTCTCAAAGCATACTCCTTAAAACTGAAATTCTATCTTCTTTTCTTACTTTACTTCTTCACTTTTCTAATGCTAACTTTCATCTACAAGCATATCTTGACAAACCGAATACAGATTCTTAATTATGACATTATTACTAACATTTTGGATATTATAACTTATATTTTAGTGCTTGCTACGAAAACTTATAATTAGATATTCTTTTCTTACTTTACTTCTTCACCTTTCAAATTCTTATTACTTCTCAAAGCATACTCCTTAAAACTGAAATTCTATCTTCTTTTCTTACTTTACTTCTTCACTTTTCTAATGCTAACTTTCATCTACAAGCATATCTTGACAAACCGAATACAGATTCTTAATTATGACATTATTACTAACATTTTGGATATTATAACTTATATTTTAGTGCTTGCTACGAAAACTTATAATTAGATATTCTTTTCTTACTTTACTTCTTCACCTTTCAAATTCTTATTACTTCTCAAAGCATACTCCTTAAAACTGAAATTCTATCTTCTTTTCTTACTTTACTTCTTCACTTTTCAAAATACTTATTACTTCTCAAAGCATACTCCTTAAAACTTATCATTTGATATTCTTTTCTTACTTTACTTTACTTCACTTTTCTAAATACTTATTACTTCTCAAAGCATACTCCTTAAAACTGAAATTCTATCTTCTTTTCTTACTTTACTTCTTCACTTTTCTAATGCTAACTTTCATCTACAAGCATATCTTGACAAACCGAATACAGATTCTTAATTATGACATTATTACTAACATTTTGGATATTATAACTTATATTTTAGTGCTTGCTACGAAAACTTATAATTAGATATTCTTTTCTTACTTTACTTCTTCACCTTTCAAATTCTTATTACTTCTCAAAGCATACTCCTTAAAACTGAAATTCTATCTTCTTTTCTTACTTTACTTCTTCACTTTTCTAAATACTTATTACTTCTCAAAGCATACTCCTTAAAACTTATCATTTGATATTCTTTTCTTACTTTACTTTACTTCACTTTTCTAAATACTTATTACTTCTCAAAGCATACTCCTTAAAACTGAAATTCTATCTTCTTTTCTTACTTTACTTCTTCACTTTTCTAATGCTAACTTTCATCTACAAGCATATCTTGACAAACCGAATACAGATTCTTAATTATGACATTATTACTAACATTTTGGATATTATAACTTATATTTTAGTGCTTGCTACGAAAACTTATAATTAGATATTCTTTTCTTACTTTACTTCTTCACCTTTCAAATTCTTATTACTTCTCAAAGCTAACTCCTTAAAACTGAAATTCTATCTTCTTTTCTTACTTTACTTCTTCACTTTTCTAAATACTTATTACTTCTCAAAGCATACTCCTTAAAACTTATCATTTGATATTCTTTTCTTACTTTACTTTACTTCACTTTTCTAAATACTTATTACTTCTCAAAGCATACTCCTTAAAACTGAAATTCTATCTTCTTTTCTTACTTTACTTCTTCACTTTTCTAATGCTAACTTTCATCTACAAGCATATCTTGACAAACCGAATACAGATTCTTAATTATGACATTATTACTAACATTTTGGATATTATAACTTATATTTTAGTGCTTGCTACGAAAACTTATAATTAGATATTCTTTTCTTACTTTACTTCTTCACCTTTCAAATTCTTATTACTTCTCAAAGCATACTCCTTAAAACTGAAATTCTATCTTCTTTTCTTACTTTACTTCTTCACTTTTCTAATGCTAACTTTCATCTACAAGCATATCTTGACAAACCGAATACAGATTCTTAATTATGACATTATTACTAACATTTTGGATATTATAACTTATATTTTAGTGCTTGCTACGAAAACTTATAATTAGATATTCTTTTCTTACTTTACTTCTTCACCTTTCAAATTCTTATTACTTCTCAAAGCTAACTCCTTAAAACTGAAATTCTATCTTCTTTTCTTACTTTACTTCTTCACTTTTCTAAATACTTATTACTTCTCAAAGCATACTCCTTAAAACTTATCATTTGATATTCTTTTCTTACTTTACTTTACTTCACTTTTCTAAATACTTATTACTTCTCAAAGCATACTCCTTAAAACTGAAATTCTATCTTCTTTTCTTACTTTACTTCTTCACTTTTCTAATGCTAACTTTCATCTACAAGCATATCTTGACAAACCGAATACAGATTCTTAATTATGACATTATTACTAACATTTTGGATATTATAACTTATATTTTAGTGCTTGCTACGAAAACTTATAATTTGATATTCTTTTCTTACTTTACTTTACTTCACTTTTCTAAATACTTATTACTTCTCAAAGCATACTCCTTAAAACTGAAATTCTATCTTCTTTTCTTACTTTACTTCTTCACTTTTCAAAATACTTATTACTTCTCAAAGCATACTCCTTAAAACTTATCATTTGATATTCTTTTCTTACTTTACTTTACTTCACTTTTCTAAATACTTATTACTTCTCAAAGCATACTCCTTAAAACTGAAATTCTATCTTCTTTTCTTACTTTACTTCTTCACTTTTCTAATGCTAACTTTCATCTACAAGCATATCTTGACAAACCGAATACAGATTCTTAATTATGACATTATTACTAACATTTTGGATATTATAACTTATATTTTAGTGCTTGCTACGAAAACTTATAATTAGATATTCTTTTCTTACTTTACTTCTTCACCTTTCAAATTCTTATTACTTCTCAAAGCATACTCCTTAAAACTGAAATTCTATCTTCTTTTCTTACTTTACTTCTTCACTTTTCTAATGCTAACTTTCATCTACAAGCATATCTTGACAAACCGAATACAGATTCTTAATTATGACATTATTACTAACATTTTGGATATTATAACTTATATTTTAGTGCTTGCTACGAAAACTTATAATTTGATATTCTTTTCTTACTTTACTTTACTTCACTTTTCTAAATACTTATTACTTCTCAAAGCATACTCCTTAAAACTGAAATTCTATCTTCTTTTCTTACTTTACTTCTTCACTTTTCAAAATACTTATTACTTCTCAAAGCATACTCCTTAAAACTTATCATTTGATATTCTTTTCTTACTTTACTTTACTTCACTTTTCTAAATACTTATTACTTCTCAAAGCATACTCCTTAAAACTGAAATTCTATCTTCTTTTCTTACTTTACTTCTTCACTTTTCTAATGCTAACTTTCATCTACAAGCATATCTTGACAAACCGAATACAGATTCTTAATTATGACATTATTACTAACATTTTGGATATTATAACTTATATTTTAGTGCTTGCTACGAAAACTTATAATTAGATATTCTTTTCTTACTTTACTTCTTCACCTTTCAAATTCTTATTACTTCTCAAAGCATACTCCTTAAAACTGAAATTCTATCTTCTTTTCTTACTTTACTTCTTCACTTTTCTAATGCTAACTTTCATCTACAAGCATATCTTGACAAACCGAATACAGATTCTTAATTATGACATTATTACTAACATTTTGGATATTATAACTTATATTTTAGTGCTTGCTACGAAAACTTATAATTTGATATTCTTTTCTTACTTTACTTTACTTCACTTTTCTAAATACTTATTACTTCTCAAAGCATACTCCTTAAAACTGAAATTCTATCTTCTTTTCTTACTTTACTTCTTCACTTTTCTAAATACTTATTACTTCTCAAAGCATACTCCTTAAAACTTATCATTTGATATT
The DNA here is from genome assembly GCA_946699065.1 of Loxodes magnus. Taxonomy (NCBI): domain Eukaryota; phylum Ciliophora; class Karyorelictea; order Loxodida; family Loxodidae; genus Loxodes; species Loxodes magnus. Next base: position 27,132 of record CAMPDV010000934.1, read on the forward strand.
CTTTTCTTACTTTACTTTACTTCACTTTTCAAAATACTTATTACTTCTCAAAGCATACTCCTTAAAACTTATCATTTGATATTCTTTTCTTACTTTACTTTACTTCACTTTTCTAAATACTTATTACTTCTCAAAGCTAACTCCTTAAAACTTAAATTCTATCTTCTTTTCTTACTTTACTTCTTCACTTTTCTAAATACTTATTACTTCTCAAAGCATAATACTTAAAACTGAAATTCTATCTTCTTTTCTTACTTTACTTCTTCACTTTTCTAAATACTTATTACTTCTCAAAGCATACTCCTTAAAACTTATCATTTGATATTCTTTTCTTACTTTACTTTACTTCACTTTTCAAAATACTTATTACTTCTCAAAGCATACTCCTTAAAACTTATCATTTGATATTCTTTTCTTACTTTACTTTACTTCACTTTTCTAAATACTTATTACTTCTCAAAGCATACTCCTTAAAACTGAAATTCTATCTTCTTTTCTTACTTTACTTCTTCACTTTTCTAATGCTAACTTTCATCTACAAGCATATCTTGACAAACCGAATACAGATTCTTAATTATGACATTATTACTAACATTTTGGATATTATAACTTATATTTTAGTGCTTGCTACGAAAACTTATAATTTGATATTCTTTTCTTACTTTACTTTACTTCACTTTTCTAAATACTTATTACTTCTCAAAGCATACTCCTTAAAACTGAAATTCTATCTTCTTTTCTTACTTTACTTCTTCACTTTTCAAAATACTTATTACTTCTCAAAGCATACTCCTTAAAACTTATCATTTGATATTCTTTTCTTACTTTACTTTACTTCACTTTTCTAAATACTTATTACTTCTCAAAGCATACTCCTTAAAACTGAAATTCTATCTTCTTTTCTTACTTTACTTCTTCACTTTTCTAATGCTAACTTTCATCTACAAGCATATCTTGACAAACCGAATACAGATTCTTAATTATGACATTATTACTAACATTTTGGATATTATAACTTATATTTTAGTGCTTGCTACGAAAACTTATAATTAGATATTCTTTTCTTACTTTACTTCTTCACCTTTCAAATTCTTATTACTTCTCAAAGCATACTCCTTAAAACTGAAATTCTATCTTCTTTTCTTACTTTACTTCTTCACTTTTCTAATGCTAACTTTCATCTACAAGCATATCTTGACAAACCGAATACAGATTCTTAATTATGACATTATTACTAACATTTTGGATATTATAACTTATATTTTAGTGCTTGCTACGAAAACTTATAATTTGATATTCTTTTCTTACTTTACTTTACTTCACTTTTCTAAATACTTATTACTTCTCAAAGCATACTCCTTAAAACTGAAATTCTATCTTCTTTTCTTACTTTACTTCTTCACTTTTCAAAATACTTATTACTTCTCAAAGCATACTCCTTAAAACTTATCATTTGATATTCTTTTCTTACTTTACTTTACTTCACTTTTCTAAATACTTATTACTTCTCAAAGCATACTCCTTAAAACTGAAATTCTATCTTCTTTTCTTACTTTACTTCTTCACTTTTCTAATGCTAACTTTCATCTACAAGCATATCTTGACAAACCGAATACAGATTCTTAATTATGACATTATTACTAACATTTTGGATATTATAACTTATATTTTAGTGCTTGCTACGAAAACTTATAATTAGATATTCTTTTCTTACTTTACTTCTTCACCTTTCAAATTCTTATTACTTCTCAAAGCATACTCCTTAAAACTGAAATTCTATCTTCTTTTCTTACTTTACTTCTTCACTTTTCTAATGCTAACTTTCATCTACAAGCATATCTTGACAAACCGAATACAGATTCTTAATTATGACATTATTACTAACATTTTGGATATTATAACTTATATTTTAGTGCTTGCTACGAAAACTTATAATTTGATATTCTTTTCTTACTTTACTTTACTTCACTTTTCTAAATACTTATTACTTCTCAAAGCATACTCCTTAAAACTGAAATTCTATCTTCTTTTCTTACTTTACTTCTTCACTTTTCTAAATACTTATTACTTCTCAAAGCATACTCCTTAAAACTTATCATTTGATATTCTTTTCTTACTTTACTTTACTTCACTTTTCAAAATACTTATTACTTCTCAAAGCATACTCCTTAAAACTTATCATTTGATATTCTTTTCTTACTTTACTTTACTTCACTTTTCTAAATACTTATTACTTCTCAAAGCTAACTCCTTAAAACTTAAATTCTATCTTCTTTTCTTACTTTACTTCTTCACTTTTCTAAATACTTATTACTTCTCAAAGCATAATACTTAAAACTGAAATTCTATCTTCTTTTCTTACTTTACTTCTTCACTTTTCTAATGCTAACTTTCATCTACAAGCATATCTTGACAAACCGAATACAGATTCTTAATTATGACATTATTACTAACATTTTGGATATTATAACTTATATTTTAGTGCTTGCTACGAAAACTTATAATTAGATATTCTTTTCTTACTTTACTTCTTCACCTTTCAAATTCTTATTACTTCTCAAAGCATACTCCTTAAAACTGAAATTCTATCTTCTTTTCTTACTTTACTTCTTCACTTTTCTAAATACTTATTACTTCTCAAAGCATACTCCTTAAAACTTAAATTCTATCTTCTTTTCTTACTTTACTTCTTCACTTTTCTAAATACTTATTACTTCTCAAAGCTAACTCCTTAAAACTGAAATTCTATCTTCTTTTCTTACTTTACTTCTTCACTTTTCTAATGCTAACTTTCATCTACAAGCATATCTTGACAAACCGAATACAGATTCTTAATTATGACATTATTACTAACATTTTGGATATTATAACTTATATTTTAGTGCTTGCTACGAAAACTTATAATTAGATATTCTTTTCTTACTTTACTTCTTCACCTTTCAAATTCTTATTACTTCTCAAAGCATACTCCTTAAAACTGAAATTCTATCTTCTTTTCTTACTTTACTTCTTCACTTTTCTAAATACTTATTACTTCTCAAAGCATACTCCTTAAAACTTAAATTCTATCTTCTTTTCTTACTTTACTTCTTCACTTTTCTAAATACTTATTACTTCTCAAAGCTAACTCCTTAAAACTGAAATTCTATCTTCTTTTCTTACTTTACTTCTTCACTTTTCTAATGCTAACTTTCATCTACAAGCATATCTTGACAAACCGAATACAGATTCTTAATTATGACATTATTACTAACATTTTGGATATTATAACTTATATTTTAGTGCTTGCTACGAAAACTTATAATTAGATATTCTTTTCTTACTTTACTTTACTTCACTTTTCAAAATACTTATTACTTCTCAAAGCATACTCCTTAAAACTTATCATTTGATATTCTTTTCTTACTTTACTTTACTTCACTTTTCTAAATACTTATTACTTCTCAAAGCATACTCCTTAAAACTGAAATTCTATCTTCTTTTCTTACTTTACTTCTTCACTTTTCTAAATACTTATTACTTCTCAAAGCTAACTCCTTAAAACTTAAATTCTATCTTCTTTTCTTACTTTACTTCTTCACTTTTCTAAATACTTATTACTTCTCAAAGCATACTCCTTAAAACTGAAATTCTATCTTCTTTTCTTACTTTACTTCTTCACTTTTCTAATGCTAACTTTCATCTACAAGCATATCTTGACAAACCGAATACAGATTCTTAATTATGACATTATTACTAACATTTTGGATATTATAACTTATATTTTAGTGCTTGCTACGAAAACTTATAATTAGATATTCTTTTCTTACTTTACTTCTTCACCTTTCAAATTCTTATTACTTCTCAAAGCATACTCCTTAAAACTGAAATTCTATCTTCTTTTCTTACTTTACTTCTTCACTTTTCTAAATACTTATTACTTCTCAAAGCATACTCCTTAAAACTTAAATTCTATCTTCTTTTCTTACTTTACTTCTTCACTTTTCTAAATACTTATTACTTCTCAAAGCTAACTCCTTAAAACTGAAATTCTATCTTCTTTTCTTACTTTACTTCTTCACTTTTCTAATGCTAACTTTCATCTACAAGCATATCTTGACAAACCGAATACAGATTCTTAATTATGACATTATTACTAACATTTTGGATATTATAACTTATATTTTAGTGCTTGCTACGAAAACTTATAATTAGATATTCTTTTCTTACTTTACTTTACTTCACTTTTCAAAATACTTATTACTTCTCAAAGCATACTCCTTAAAACTTATCATTTGATATTCTTTTCTTACTTTACTTTACTTCACTTTTCTAAATACTTATTACTTCTCAAAGCATACTCCTTAAAACTGAAATTCTATCTTCTTTTCTTACTTTACTTCTTCACTTTTCTAATGCTAACTTTCATCTACAAGCATATCTTGACAAACCGAATACAGATTCTTAATTATGACATTATTACTAACATTTTGGATATTATAACTTATATTTTAGTGCTTGCTACGAAAACTTATAATTAGATATTCTTTTCTTACTTTACTTCTTCACTTTTCTAAATACTTATTACTTCTCAAAGCATAATACTTAAAACTGAAATTCTATCTTCTTTTCTTACTTTACTTCTTCACTTTTCTAAATACTTATAACTTCTCAAAGCTAACTCCTTAAAACTGAAATTCTATCTTCTTTTCTTACTTTACTTCTTCACTTTTCTAAATAATTATTACTTCTCAAAGCTAACTCCTTAAAACTGAAATTCTATCTTCTTTTCTTACTTTACTTCTTCACTTTTCTAAATACTTATAACTTCTCAAAGCATACTCCTTAAAACTGAAATTCTATCTTCTTTTCTTACTTTACTTCTTCACCTTTCAAATTCTTATTACTTCTCAAAGCATACTCCTTAAAACTGAAATTCTATCTTCTTTTCTTACTTTACTTCTTCACTTTTCTAATGCTAACTTTCATCTACAAGCATATCTTGACAAACCGAATACAGATTCTTAATTATGACATTATTACTAACATTTTGGATATTATAACTTATATTTTAGTGCTTGCTACGAAAACTTATAATTAGATATTCTTTTCTTACTTTACTTCTTCACCTTTCAAATTCTTATTACTTCTCAAAGCATACTCCTTAAAACTGAAATTCTATCTTCTTTTCTTACTTTACTTCTTCACTTTTCTAAATACTTATTACTTCTCAAAGCATACTCCTTAAAACTTAAATTCTATCTTCTTTTCTTACTTTACTTCTTCACTTTTCTAAATACTTATTACTTCTCAAAGCTAACTCCTTAAAACTGAAATTCTATCTTCTTTTCTTACTTTACTTCTTCACTTTTCTAATGCTAACTTTCATCTACAAGCATATCTTGACAAACCGAATACAGATTCTTAATTATGACATTATTACTAACATTTTGGATATTATAACTTATATTTTAGTGCTTGCTACGAAAACTTATAATTAGATATTCTTTTCTTACTTTACTTTACTTCACTTTTCAAAATACTTATTACTTCTCAAAGCATACTCCTTAAAACTTATCATTTGATATTCTTTTCTTACTTTACTTTACTTCACTTTTCTAAATACTTATTACTTCTCAAAGCATACTCCTTAAAACTGAAATTCTATCTTCTTTTCTTACTTTACTTCTTCACTTTTCTAAATACTTATTACTTCTCAAAGCTAACTCCTTAAAACTTAAATTCTATCTTCTTTTCTTACTTTACTTCTTCACTTTTCTAAATACTTATTACTTCTCAAAGCATAATACTTAAAACTGAAATTCTATCTTCTTTTCTTACTTTACTTCTTCACTTTTCTAAATACTTATAACTTCTCAAAGCTAACTCCTTAAAACTGAAATTCTATCTTCTTTTCTTACTTTACTTCTTCACTTTTCTAAATAATTATTACTTCTCAAAGCTAACTCCTTAAAACTGAAATTCTATCTTCTTTTCTTACTTTACTTCTTCACTTTTCTAAATACTTATTACTTCTCAAAGCATACTCCTTAAAACTTATCATTTGATATTCTTTTCTTACTTTACTTTACTTCACTTTTCTAAATACTTATTACTTCTCAAAGCATACTCCTTAAAACTGAAATTCTATCTTCTTTTCTTACTTTACTTCTTCACTTTTCTAATGCTAACTTTCATCTACAAGCATATCTTGACAAACCGAATACAGATTCTTAATTATGACATTATTACTAACATTTTGGATATTATAACTTATATTTTAGTGCTTGCTACGAAAACTTATAATTAGATATTCTTTTCTTACTTTACTTCTTCACCTTTCAAATTCTTATTACTTCTCAAAGCATACTCCTTAAAACTGAAATTCTATCTTCTTTTCTTACTTTACTTCTTCACTTTTCTAAATAATTATTACTTCTCAAAGCTAACTCCTTAAAACATAAATTCTATCTTCTTTTCTTACTTTACTTCTTCACTTTTCTAAATACTTATTACTTCTCAAAGCTAACTCCTTAAAACTGAAATTCTATCTTCTTTTCTTACTTTACTTCTTCACTTTTCTAAATAATTATTACTTCTCAAAGCTAACTCCTTAAAACTGAAATTCTATCTTCTTTTCTTACTTTACTTCTTCACTTTTCTAAATACTTATTACTTCTCAAAGCATACTCCTTAAAACTTATCATTTGATATTCTTTTCTTACTTTACTTTACTTCACTTTTCTAAATACTTATTACTTCTCAAAGCATACTCCTTAAAACTGAAATTCTATCTTCTTTTCTTACTTTACTTCTTCACTTTTCTAATGCTAACTTTCATCTACAAGCATATCTTGACAAACCGAATACAGATTCTTAATTATGACATTATTACTAACATTTTGGATATTATAACTTATATTTTAGTGCTTGCTACGAAAACTTATAATTAGATATTCTTTTCTTACTTTACTTCTTCACCTTTCAAATTCTTATTACTTCTCAAAGCATACTCCTTAAAACTGAAATTCTATCTTCTTTTCTTACTTTACTTCTTCACTTTTCTAAATAATTATTACTTCTCAAAGCTAACTCCTTAAAACATAAATTCTATCTTCTTTTCTTACTTTACTTCTTCACTTTTCTAAATACTTATTACTTCTCAAAGCTAACTCCTTAAAACTGAAATTCTATCTTCTTTTCTTACTTTACTTCTTCACTTTTCTAAATAATTATTACTTCTCAAAGCTAACTCCTTAAAACTGAAATTCTATCTTCTTTTCTTACTTTACTTCTTCACTTTTCTAAATACTTATTACTTCTCAAAGCATACTCCTTAAAACTTATCATTTGATATTCTTTTCTTACTTTACTTTACTTCACTTTTCTAAATACTTATTACTTCTCAAAGCATACTCCTTAAAACTGAAATTCTATCTTCTTTTCTTACTTTACTTCTTCACTTTTCTAATGCTAACTTTCATCTACAAGCATATCTTGACAAACCGAATACAGATTCTTAATTATGACATTATTACTAACATTTTGGATATTATAACTTATATTTTAGTGCTTGCTACGAAAACTTATAATTAGATATTCTTTTCTTACTTTACTTCTTCACCTTTCAAATTCTTATTACTTCTCAAAGCATACTCCTTAAAACTGAAATTCTATCTTCTTTTCTTACTTTACTTCTTCACTTTTCTAAATAATTATTACTTCTCAAAGCTAACTCCTTAAAACATAAATTCTATCTTCTTTTCTTACTTTACTTCTTCACTTTTCTAAATACTTATTACTTCTCAAAGCTAACTCCTTAAAACTGAAATTCTATCTTCTTTTCTTACTTTACTTCTTCACTTTTCTAATGCTAACTTTCATCTACAAGCATATCTTGACAAACCGAATACAGATTCTTAATTATGACATTATTACTAACATTTTGGATATTATAACTTATATTTTAGTGCTTGCTACGAAAACTTATAATTAGATATTCTTTTCTTACTTTACTTTACTTCACTTTTCAAAATACTTATTACTTCTCAAAGCATACTCCTTAAAACTTATCATTTGATATTCTTTTCTTACTTTACTTTACTTCACTTTTCTAAATACTTATTACTTCTCAAAGCATACTCCTTAAAACTGAAATTCTATCTTCTTTTCTTACTTTACTTCTTCACTTTTCTAAATACTTATTACTTCTCAAAGCTAACTCCTTAAAACTTAAATTCTATCTTCTTTTCTTACTTTACTTCTTCACTTTTCTAAATACTTATTACTTCTCAAAGCATAATACTTAAAACTGAAATTCTATCTTCTTTTCTTACTTTACTTCTTCACTTTTCTAAATACTTATAACTTCTCAAAGCTAACTCCTTAAAACTGAAATTCTATCTTCTTTTCTTACTTTACTTCTTCACTTTTCTAAATAATTATTACTTCTCAAAGCTAACTCCTTAAAACTGAAATTCTATCTTCTTTTCTTACTTTACTTCTTCACTTTTCTAAATACTTATTACTTCTCAAAGCATACTCCTTAAAACTTATCATTTGATATTCTTTTCTTACTTTACTTTACTTCACTTTTCTAAATACTTATTACTTCTCAAAGCATACTCCTTAAAACTGAAATTCTATCTTCTTTTCTTACTTTACTTCTTCACTTTTCTAAATACTTATTACTTCTCAAAGCTAACTCCTTAAAACTTAAATTCTATCTTCTTTTCTTACTTTACTTCTTCACTTTTCTAAATACTTATTACTTCTCAAAGCATAATACTTAAAACTGAAATTCTATCTTCTTTTCTTACTTTACTTCTTCACTTTTCTAAATACTTATAACTTCTCAAAGCTAACTCCTTAAAACTGAAATTCTATCTTCTTTTCTTACTTTACTTCTTCACTTTTCTAAATAATTATTACTTCTCAAAGCTAACTCCTTAAAACTGAAATTCTATCTTCTTTTCTTACTTTACTTCTTCACTTTTCTAATGCTAACTTTCATCTACAAGCATATCTTGACAAACCGAATACAGATTCTTAATTATGACATTATTACTAACATTTTGGATATTATAACTTATATTTTAGTGCTTGCTACGAAAACTTATAATTAGATATTCTTTTCTTACTTTACTTCTTCACCTTTCAAATTCTTATTACTTCTCAAAGCATACTCCTTAAAACTGAAATTCTATCTTCTTTTCTTACTTTACTTCTTCACTTTTCTAAATACTTATAACTTCTCAAAGCTAACTCCTTAAAACTGAAATTCTATCTTCTTTTCTTACTTTACTTCTTCACTTTTCTAAATAATTATTACTTCTCAAAGCTAACTCCTTAAAACTGAAATTCTATCTTCTTTTCTTACTTTACTTCTTCACTTTTCTAAATACTTATAACTTCTCAAAGCATACTCCTTAAAACTGAAATTCTATCTTCTTTTCTTACTTTACTTCTTCACCTTTCAAATTCTTATTACTTCTCAAAGCATACTCCTTAAAACTGAAATTCTATCTTCTTTTCTTACTTTACTTCTTCACTTTTCTAATGCTAACTTTCATCTACAAGCATATCTTGACAAACCGAATACAGATTCTTAATTATGACATTATTACTAACATTTTGGATATTATAACTTATATTTTAGTGCTTGCTACGAAAACTTATAATTAGATATTCTTTTCTTACTTTACTTCTTCACCTTTCAAATTCTTATTACTTCTCAAAGCATACTCCTTAAAACTGAAATTCTATCTTCTTTTCTTACTTTACTTCTTCACTTTTCTAAATACTTATTACTTCTCAAAGCATACTCCTTAAAACTGAAATTCTATCTTCTTTTCTTACTTTACTTCTTCACTTTTCTAAATACTTATTACTTCTCAAAGCATACTCTTTAAAACTGAAATTCTATCTTCTTTTCTTACTTTACTTCTTCACTTTTCTAAATGCTAACTTCTCAAAGCTAACTCCTTGAAAACTGAAATTCTAGATTCTTTTCTTACTTTACTTCTTCACTTTTCTAAATAACTTATTACTTCTCAAAGCTAACTCCTTAAAACATAAATTCTATCTTCTTTTCTTACTTTACTTCTTCACTTTTCAAAATACTTATTACTTCTCAAAGCATACTCCTTAAAACTTATCATTTGATATTCTTTTCTTACTTTACTTTACTTCACTTTTCTAAATACTTATTACTTCTCAAAGCATACTCCTTAAAACTGAAATTCTATCTTCTTTTCTTACTTTACTTCTTCACTTTTCTAATGCTAACTTTCATCTACAAGCATATCTTGACAAACCGAATACAGATTCTTAATTATGACATTATTACTAACATTTTGGATATTATAACTTATATTTTAGTGCTTGCTACGAAAACTTATAATTAGATATTCTTTTCTTACTTTACTTCTTCACTTTTCAAATACTTATTACTTCTCAAAGCATACTCCTTAAAACTGAAATTCTATCTTCTTTTCTTACTTTACTTCTTCACTTTTCTAAATACTTATTACTTCTCAAAGCATACTCCTTAAAACTGAAATTCTATCTTCTTTTCTTACTTTACTTCTTCACTTTTCTAAATACTTATTACTTCTCAAAGCTATACTCTTTAAAACTGAAATTCTATCTTCTTTTCTTACTTTACTTCTTCACTTTTCTAAATACTTATTACTTCTCAAAGCATACTCCTTAAAACTTATCATTTGATATTCTTTTCTTACTTTACTTTACTTCACTTTTCTAAATACTTATAACTTCTCAAAGCTAACTCCTTAAAACTGAAATTCTATCTTCTTTTCTTACTTTACTTCTTCACTTTTCTAATGCTAACTTTCATCTACAAGCATATCTTGACAAACCGAATACAGATTCTTAATTATGACATTATTACTAACATTTTGGATATTATAACTTATATTTTAGTGCTTGCTACGAAAACTTATAATTAGATATTCTTTTCTTACTTTACTTCTTCACCTTTCAAATTCTTATTACTTCTCAAAGCATACTCCTTAAAACTGAAATTCTATCTTCTTTTCTTACTTTACTTCTTCACTTTTCTAAATACTTATTACTTCTCAAAGCATACTCCTTAAAACTTAAATTTGATATTCTTTTCTTACTTTACTTCTTCACTTTTCTAAATACTTATTACTTCTCAAAGCATACTCTTTAAAACTGAAATTCTATCTTCTTTTCTTACTTTACTTCTTCACTTTTCTAAATACTTATTACTTCTCAAAGCATACTCCTTAAAACTTATCATTTGATATTCTTTTCTTACTTTACTTCTTCACTTTTCTAAATACTTATTACTTCTCAAAGCATACTCTTTAAAACTGAAATTCTATCTTCTTTTCTTACTTTACTTCTTCACTTTTCTAAATACTTATTACTTCTCAAAGCATACTCCTTAAAACTGAAATTCTATCTTCTTTTCTTACTTTACTTCTTCACCTTTCAAATTCTTATTACTTCTCAAAGCATACTCCTTAAAACTGAAATTCTATCTTCTTTTCTTACTTTACTTCTTCACTTTTCTAAATACTTATTACTTCTCAAAGCATACTCCTTAAAACTTATCATTTGATATTCTTTTCTTACTTTACTTCTTCACTTTTCTAAATACTTATTACTTCTCAAAGCATACTCTTTAAAACTGAAATTCTATCTTCTTTTCTTACTTTACTTCTTCACTTTTCTAAATACTTATTACTTCTCAAAGCATACTCCTTAAAACTTAAATTTGATCTTCTTTTCTTACTTTACTTCTTCACTTTTCTAAATACTTATAACTTCTCAAAGCTAACTCCTTAAAACTGAAATTCTATCTTCTTTTCTTACTTTACTTCTTCACTTTTCTAATGCTAACTTTCATCTACAAGCATATCTTGACAAACCGAATACAGATTCTTAATTATGACATTATTACTAACATTTTGGATATTATAACTTATATTTTAGTGCTTGCTACGAAAACTTATAATTAGATATTCTTTTCTTACTTTACTTCTTCACCTTTCAAATACTTATTACTTCTCAAAGCATACTCCTTAAAACTGAAATTCTATCTTCTTTTCTTACTTTACTTCTTCACTTTTCTAAATACTTATTACTTCTCAAAGCATACTCCTTAAAACTGAAATTCTATCTTCTTTTCTTACTTTACTTCTTCACTTTTCTAAATACTTATTACTTCTCAAAGCATACTCTTTAAAACTGAAATTCTATCTTCTTTTCTTACTTTACTTCTTCACTTTTCTAAATACTTATTACTTCTCAAAGCATACTCCTTAAAACTGAAATTTGATCTTCTTTTCTTACTTTACTTCTTCACTTTTCTAAATACTTATTACTTCTCAAAGCTAACTCCTTAAAACTGAAATTCTATCTTCTTTTCTTACTTTACTTCTTCACTTTTCTAATGCTAACTTTCATCTACAAGCATATCTTGACAAACCGAATACAGATTCTTAATTATGACATTATTACTAACATTTTGGATATTATAACTTATATTTTAGTGCTTGCTACGAAAACTTATAATTAGATATTCTTTTCTTACTTTACTTCTTCACCTTTCAAATTCTTATTACTTCTCAAAGCATACTCCTTAAAACTGAAATTCTATCTTCTTTTCTTACTTTACTTCTTCACTTTTCTAAATACTTATTACTTCTCAAAGCATACTCCTTAAAACTGAAATTCTATCTTCTTTTCTTACTTTACTTCTTCACTTTTCTAAATACTTATTACTTCTCAAAGCATACTCTTTAAAACTGAAATTCTATCTTCTTTTCTTACTTTACTTCTTCACTTTTCTAAATACTTATAACTTCTCAAAGCTAACTCCTTAAAACTGAAATTCTATCTTCTTTTCTTACTTTACTTCTTCACTTTTCTAATGCTAACTTTCATCTACAAGCATATCTTGACAAACCGAATACAGATTCTTAATTATGACATTATTACTAACATTTTGGATATTATAACTTATATTTTAGTGCTTGCTACGAAAACTTATAATTAGATATTCTTTTCTTACTTTACTTCTTCACCTTTCAAATTCTTATTACTTCTCAAAGCATACTCCTTAAAACTGAAATTCTATCTTCTTTTCTTACTTTACTTCTTCACTTTTCTAAATGCTTATTACTTCTCAAAGCATACTCCTTAAAACCGAAATTCTATCTTCTTTTCTTACTTTACTTCTTCACTTTTCTAAATACTTATTACTTCTAACTCTTTAAAACTGAAATTCTATCTTCTTTTCTTACTTTACTTCTTCACTTTTCTAAATAAAACTTATAATTAGATATTCTTTTCTTACTTTACTTCTTCACTTTTCTAAATAATTATTACTTCTCAAAGCATACTCCTTAAAACTGAAATTCTATCTTCTTTTCTTACTTTACTTCTTCACTTTTCTAAATACTTATTACTTCTCAAAGCTAACTCCTTAAAACTGAAATTCTATATTCTTTTCTTACTTTACTTCTTCACTTTTCTAAATACTTATTACTTCTCAAAGCTAACTCCTTAAAACTGAAATTCTATCTTCTTTTCTTACTTTACTTCTTCACTTTTCTAAATACTTATAACTTCTCAAAGCATACTCCTTAAAACTGAAATTCTATCTTCTTTTCTTACTTTACTTCTTCACTTTTCTAAATGCTAACTTTCATCTACAAGCATATCTTGAAAACCGAAATACAGATTCTTAATTATGACTTTATTACTAACACTTTTGGATATTATAACTTATATTTTAGTGCTTGCTACGAAAACTTATAATTAGATATTCTTTTCTTACTTTACTTCTTCACCTTTCTAAATTCTTATTACTTCTCAAAGCATACTCCTTAAAACTGAAATTCTATCTTCTTTTCTTACTTTACTTCTTCACTTTTCTAATGCTAACTTTCATCTACAAGCATATCTTGACAAACCGAATACAGATTCTTAATTATGACATTATTACTAACATTTTGGATATTATAACTTATATTTTAGTGCTTGCTACGAAAACTTATAATTAGATATTCTTTTCTTACTTTACTTTACTTCACTTTTCAAAATACTTATTACTTCTCAAAGCATACTCCTTAAAACTTATCATTTGATATTCTTTTCTTACAACTTCACTTTTCTAAATACTTATTACTTCTCAAAGCATACTCCTTAAAACTGAAATTCTATCTTCTTTTCTTACTTTACTTCTTCACTTTTCTAAATACTTATTACTTCTCAAAGCAACTCCTTAAAACTGAAATTCTATCTTCTTTTCTTACTTTACTTCTTCACTTTTCTAAATACTTATTACTTCTCAAAGCATACTACTTAAAACTGAAATTCTATCTTCTTTTCTTACTTTACTTCTTCACTTTTCTAAATACTTATAACTTCTCAAAGCTAACTCCTTAAAACTGAAATTCTATCTTCTTTTCTTACTTTACTTCTTCACTTTTCTAAATAATTATTACTTCTCAAAGCTAACTCCTTAAAACTGAAATTCTATCTTCTTTTCTTACTTTACTTCTTCACTTTTCTAAATACTTATTACTTCTCAAAGCATACTCCTTAAAACTTATCATTTGATATTCTTTTCTTACTTTACTTTACTTCACTTTTCTAAATACTTATTACTTCTCAAAGCATACTCCTTAAAACTGAAATTCTATCTTCTTTTCTTACTTTACTTCTTCACTTTTCTAAATACTTATTACTTCTCAAAGCTAACTCCTTAAAACTTAAATTCTATCTTCTTTTCTTACTTTACTTCTTCACTTTTCTAAATACTTATTACTTCTCAAAGCATAATACTTTAAAACTGAAATTCTATCTTCTTTTCTTACTTTACTTCTTCACTTTTCTAAATACTTATAACTTCTCAAAGCTAACTCCTTAAAACTGAAATTCTATCTTCTTTTCTTACTTTACTTCTTCACTTTTCTAAATACTTATTACTTCTCAAAGCTAACTCCTTAAAACTGAAATTCTATCTTCTTTTCTTACTTTACTTCTTCACTTTTCTAATGCTAACTTTCATCTACAAGCATATCTTGACAAACCGAATACAGATTCTTAATTATGACATTATTACTAACATTTTGGATATTATAACTTATATTTTAGTGCTTGCTACGAAAACTTATAATTAGATATTCTTTTCTTACTTTACTTCTTCACCTTTCAAATTCTTATTACTTCTCAAAGCATACTCCTTAAAACTGAAATTCTATCTTCTTTTCTTACTTTACTTCTTCACTTTTCTAAATACTTATTACTTCTCAAAGCATACTCCTTAAAACTGAAATTCTATCTTCTTTTCTTACTTTACTTCTTCACTTTTCTAAATACTTATTACTTCTCAAAGCATACTCTTTAAAACTGAAATTCTATCTTCTTTTCTTACTTTACTTCTTCACTTTTCTAAATACTTATAACTTCTCAAAGCTAACTCCTTAAAACTGAAATTCTATCTTCTTTTCTTACTTTACTTCTTCACTTTTCTAATGCTAACTTTCATCTACAAGCATATCTTGACAAACCGAATACAGATTCTTAATTATGACATTATTACTAACATTTTGGATATTATAACTTATATTTTAGTGCTTGCTACGAAAACTTATAATTAGATATTCTTTTCTTACTTTACTTCTTCACTTTTCTAAATACTTATTACTTCTCAAAGCATACTCCTTAAAACTGAAATTCTATCTTCTTTTCTTACTTTACTTCTTCACTTTTCTAAATACTTATTACTTCTCAAAGCATACTCTTTAAAACTGAAATTCTATCTTCTTTTCTTACTTTACTTCTTCACTTTTCTAAATACTTATAACTTCTCAAAGCTAACTCCTTAAAACTGAAATTCTATCTTCTTTTCTTACTTTACTTCTTCACTTTTCTAAATAATTATTACTTCTCAAAGCTAACTCCTTAAAACATAAATTCTATCTTCTTTTCTTACTTTACTTCTTCACTTTTCAAAATACTTATTACTTCTCAAAGCATACTCCTTAAAACTTATCATTTGATATTCTTTTCTTACTTTACTTTACTTCACTTTTCTAAATACTTATTACTTCTCAAAGCATACTCCTTAAAACTGAAATTCTATCTTCTTTTCTTACTTTACTTCTTCACTTTTCTAAATACTTATTACTTCTCAAAGCATACTCCTTAAAACTTATCATTTGATATTCTTTTCTTACTTTACTTCTTCACTTTTCTAAATACTTATTACTTCTCAAAGCATACTCTTTAAAACTGAAATTCTATCTTCTTTTCTTACTTTACTTCTTCACTTTTCTAAATACTTATTACTTCTCAAAGCATACTCCTTAAAACTTATCATTTGATATTCTTTTCTTACTTTACTTCTTCACTTTTCTAAATACTTATAACTTCTCAAAGCTAACTCCTTAAAACTGAAATTCTATCTTCTTTTCTTACTTTACTTCTTCACTTTTCTAATGCTAACTTTCATCTACAAGCATATCTTGACAAACCGAATACAGATTCTTAATTATGACATTATTACTAACATTTTGGATATTATAACTTATATTTTAGTGCTTGCTACGAAAACTTATAATTAGATATTCTTTTCTTACTTTACTTCTTCACTTTTCTAAATACTTATTACTTCTCAAAGCATACTCCTTAAAACTGAAATTCTATCTTCTTTTCTTACTTTACTTCTTCACTTTTCTAAATACTTATTACTTCTCAAAGCATACTCTTTAAAACTGAAATTCTATCTTCTTTTCTTACTTTACTTCTTCACTTTTCTAAATACTTATTACTTCTCAAAGCATACTCTTTAAAACTGAAATTCTATCTTCTTTTCTTACTTTACTTTACTTCACTTTTCTAAATACTTATTACTTCTCAAAGCATACTCCTTAAAACTGAAATTCTATCTTCTTTTCTTACTTTACTTCTTCACTTTTCTAAATACTTATTACTTCTCAAAGCATACTCTTTAAAACTGAAATTCTATCTTCTTTTCTTACTTTACTTCTTCACTTTTCTAAATACTTATAACTTCTCAAAGCTAACTCCTTAAAACTGAAATTCTATCTTCTTTTCTTACTTTACTTCTTCACTTTTCTAATGCTAACTTTCATCTACAAGCATATCTTGACAAACCGAATACAGATTCTTAATTATGACATTATTACTAACATTTTGGATATTATAACTTATATTTTAGTGCTTGCTACGAAAACTTATAATTAGATATTCTTTTCTTACTTTACTTCTTCACTTTTCTAAATACTTATTACTTCTCAAAGCATACTCCTTAAAACTGAAATTCTATCTTCTTTTCTTACTTTACTTCTTCACTTTTCTAAATACTTATTACTTCTCAAAGCATACTCTTTAAAACTGAAATTCTATCTTCTTTTCTTACTTTACTTCTTCACTTTTCTAAATACTTATAACTTCTCAAAGCTAACTCCTTAAAACTGAAATTCTATCTTCTTTTCTTACTTTACTTCTTCACTTTTCTAAATAATTATTACTTCTCAAAGCTAACTCCTTAAAACATAAATTCTATCTTCTTTTCTTACTTTACTTCTTCACTTTTCAAAATACTTATTACTTCTCAAAGCATACTCCTTAAAACTTATCATTTGATATTCTTTTCTTACTTTACTTTACTTCACTTTTCTAAATACTTATTACTTCTCAAAGCATACTCCTTAAAACTGAAATTCTATCTTCTTTTCTTACTTTACTTCTTCACTTTTCTAAATACTTATTACTTCTCAAAGCATACTCCTTAAAACTGAAATTCTATCTTCTTTTCTTACTTTACTTCTTCACTTTTCTAAATACTTATTACTTCTCAAAGCATACTCTTTAAAACTGAAATTCTATCTTCTTTTCTTACTTTACTTCTTCACTTTTCTAAATACTTATTACTTCTCAAAGCATACTCCTTAAAACTTATCATTTGATATTCTTTTCTTACTTTACTTTACTTCACTTTTCTAAATACTTATTACTTCTCAAAGCTAACTCCTTAAAACTGAAATTCTATCTTCTTTTCTTACTTTACTTCTTCACTTTTCTAAATAATTATTACTTCTCAAAGCTAACTCCTTAAAACATAAATTCTATCTTCTTTTCTTACTTTACTTCTTCACTTTTCAAAATACTTATTACTTCTCAAAGCATACTCCTTAAAACTTATCATTTGATATTCTTTTCTTACTTTACTTTACTTCACTTTTCTAAATACTTATTACTTCTCAAAGCATACTCCTTAAAACTGAAATTCTATCTTCTTTTCTTACTTTACTTCTTCACTTTTCTAAATACTTATTACTTCTCAAAGCATACTCCTTAAAACTGAAATTCTATCTTCTTTTCTTACTTTACTTCTTCACTTTTCTAAATACTTATTACTTCTCAAAGCATACTCTTTAAAACTGAAATTCTATCTTCTTTTCTTACTTTACTTCTTCACTTTTCTAAATACTTATTACTTCTCAAAGCATACTCCTTAAAACTTATCATTTGATATTCTTTTCTTACTTTACTTTACTTCACTTTTCTAAATACTTATTACTTCTCAAAGCATACTCCTTAAAACTGAAATTCTATCTTCTTTTCTTACTTTACTTCTTCACTTTTCTAATGCTAACTTTCATCTACAAGCATATCTTGACAAACCGAATACAGATTCTTAATTATGACATTATTACTAACATTTTGGATATTATAACTTATATTTTAGTGCTTGCTACGAAAACTTATAATTAGATATTCTTTTCTTACTTTACTTCTTCACCTTTCAAATTCTTATTACTTCTCAAAGCATACTCCTTAAAACTGAAATTCTATCTTCTTTTCTTACTTTACTTCTTCACTTTTCTAAATACTTATTACTTCTCAAAGCATACTCCTTAAAACTGAAATTCTATCTTCTTTTCTTACTTTACTTCTTCACTTTTCTAAATACTTATTACTTCTCAAAGCATACTCTTTAAAACTGAAATTCTATCTTCTTTTCTTACTTTACTTCTTCACTTTTCTAAATACTTATAACTTCTCAAAGCTAACTCCTTAAAACTGAAATTCTATCTTCTTTTCTTACTTTACTTCTTCACTTTTCTAAATAATTATTACTTCTCAAAGCTAACTCCTTAAAACATAAATTCTATCTTCTTTTCTTACTTTACTTCTTCACTTTTCAAAATACTTATTACTTCTCAAAGCATACTCCTTAAAACTTATCATTTGATATTCTTTTCTTACTTTACTTTACTTCACTTTTCTAAATACTTATTACTTCTCAAAGCATACTCCTTAAAACTGAAATTCTATCTTCTTTTCTTACTTTACTTCTTCACTTTTCTAAATACTTATTACTTCTCAAAGCATACTCCTTAAAACTTATCATTTGATATTCTTTTCTTACTTTACTTCTTCACTTTTCTAAATACTTATTACTTCTCAAAGCATACTCTTTAAAACTGAAATTCTATCTTCTTTTCTTACTTTACTTCTTCACTTTTCTAAATACTTATTACTTCTCAAAGCATACTCCTTAAAACTTATCATTTGATATTCTTTTCTTACTTTACTTTACTTCACTTTTCTAAATACTTATAACTTCTCAAAGCTAACTCCTTAAAACTGAAATTCTATCTTCTTTTCTTACTTTACTTCTTCACTTTTCTAATGCTAACTTTCATCTACAAGCATATCTTGACAAACCGAATACAGATTCTTAATTATGACATTATTACTAACATTTTGGATATTATAACTTATATTTTAGTGCTTGCTACGAAAACTTATAATTAGATATTCTTTTCTTACTTTACTTCTTCACCTTTCAAATTCTTATTACTTCTCAAAGCATACTCCTTAAAACTGAAATTCTATCTTCTTTTCTTACTTTACTTCTTCACTTTTCTAAATACTTATTACTTCTCAAAGCATACTCCTTAAAACTGAAATTCTATCTTCTTTTCTTACTTTACTTCTTCACTTTTCTAAATACTTATTACTTCTCAAAGCATACTCTTTAAAACTGAAATTCTATCTTCTTTTCTTACTTTACTTCTTCACTTTTCTAAATACTTATTACTTCTCAAAGCATACTCCTTAAAACTTATCATTTGATATTCTTTTCTTACTTTACTTCTTCACTTTTCTAAATACTTATAACTTCTCAAAGCTAACTCCTTAAAACTGAAATTCTATCTTCTTTTCTTACTTTACTTCTTCACTTTTCTAATGCTAACTTTCATCTACAAGCATATCTTGACAAACCGAATACAGATTCTTAATTATGACATTATTACTAACATTTTGGATATTATAACTTATATTTTAGTGCTTGCTACGAAAACTTATAATTAGATATTCTTTTCTTACTTTACTTCTTCACCTTTCAAATTCTTATTACTTCTCAAAGCATACTCCTTAAAACTGAAATTCTATCTTCTTTTCTTACTTTACTTCTTCACTTTTCTAAATACTTATTACTTCTCAAAGCATACTCCTTAAAACTGAAATTCTATCTTCTTTTCTTACTTTACTTCTTCACTTTTCTAAATACTTATTACTTCTCAAAGCATACTCTTTAAAACTGAAATTCTATCTTCTTTTCTTACTTTACTTCTTCACTTTTCTAAATACTTATTACTTCTCAAAGCATACTCCTTAAAACTTATCATTTGATATTCTTTTCTTACTTTACTTCTTCACTTTTCTAAATACTTATAACTTCTCAAAGCTAACTCCTTAAAACTGAAATTCTATCTTCTTTTCTTACTTTACTTCTTCACTTTTCTAATGCTAACTTTCATCTACAAGCATATCTTGACAAACCGAATACAGATTCTTAATTATGACATTATTACTAACATTTTGGATATTATAACTTATATTTTAGTGCTTGCTACGAAAACTTATAATTAGATATTCTTTTCTTACTTTACTTCTTCACCTTTCAAATTCTTATTACTTCTCAAAGCATACTCCTTAAAACTGAAATTCTATCTTCTTTTCTTACTTTACTTCTTCACTTTTCTAAATACTTATTACTTCTCAAAGCATACTCCTTAAAACTGAAATTCTATCTTCTTTTCTTACTTTACTTCTTCACTTTTCTAAATACTTATTACTTCTCAAAGCATACTCTTTAAAACTGAAATTCTATCTTCTTTTCTTACTTTACTTCT
Organism: Loxodes magnus; assembly: GCA_946699065.1. Classification (NCBI taxonomy): domain Eukaryota; phylum Ciliophora; class Karyorelictea; order Loxodida; family Loxodidae; genus Loxodes; species Loxodes magnus. The sequence continues at coordinate 48,347 of CAMPDV010000934.1, forward strand.
TCACTTTTCTAAATACTTATTACTTCTCAAAGCATACTCCTTAAAACTTATCATTTGATATTCTTTTCTTACTTTACTTCTTCACTTTTCTAAATACTTATAACTTCTCAAAGCTAACTCCTTAAAACTGAAATTCTATCTTCTTTTCTTACTTTACTTCTTCACTTTTCTAATGCTAACTTTCATCTACAAGCATATCTTGACAAACCGAATACAGATTCTTAATTATGACATTATTACTAACATTTTGGATATTATAACTTATATTTTAGTGCTTGCTACGAAAACTTATAATTAGATATTCTTTTCTTACTTTACTTCTTCACCTTTCAAATTCTTATTACTTCTCAAAGCATACTCCTTAAAACTGAAATTCTATCTTCTTTTCTTACTTTACTTCTTCACTTTTCTAAATACTTATTACTTCTCAAAGCATACTCCTTAAAACTGAAATTCTATCTTCTTTTCTTACTTTACTTCTTCACTTTTCTAAATACTTATTACTTCTCAAAGCATACTCTTTAAAACTGAAATTCTATCTTCTTTTCTTACTTTACTTCTTCACTTTTCTAAATACTTATAACTTCTCAAAGCTAACTCCTTAAAACTGAAATTCTATCTTCTTTTCTTACTTTACTTCTTCACTTTTCTAAATAATTATTACTTCTCAAAGCTAACTCCTTAAAACATAAATTCTATCTTCTTTTCTTACTTTACTTCTTCACTTTTCAAAATACTTATTACTTCTCAAAGCATACTCCTTAAAACTTATCATTTGATATTCTTTTCTTACTTTACTTTACTTCACTTTTCTAAATACTTATTACTTCTCAAAGCATACTCCTTAAAACTGAAATTCTATCTTCTTTTCTTACTTTACTTCTTCACTTTTCTAAATACTTATTACTTCTCAAAGCATACTCCTTAAAACTTATCATTTGATATTCTTTTCTTACTTTACTTCTTCACTTTTCTAAATACTTATTACTTCTCAAAGCATACTCTTTAAAACTGAAATTCTATCTTCTTTTCTTACTTTACTTCTTCACTTTTCTAAATACTTATTACTTCTCAAAGCATACTCCTTAAAACTTATCATTTGATATTCTTTTCTTACTTTACTTCTTCACTTTTCTAAATACTTATAACTTCTCAAAGCTAACTCCTTAAAACTGAAATTCTATCTTCTTTTCTTACTTTACTTCTTCACTTTTCTAAATACTTATTACTTCTCAAAGCATACTCCTTAAAACTGAAATTCTATCTTCTTTTCTTACTTTACTTCTTCACTTTTCTAAATACTTATTACTTCTCAAAGCATACTCTTTAAAACTGAAATTCTATCTTCTTTTCTTACTTTACTTCTTCACTTTTCTAAATACTTATAACTTCTCAAAGCTAACTCCTTAAAACTGAAATTCTATCTTCTTTTCTTACTTTACTTCTTCACTTTTCTAAATAATTATTACTTCTCAAAGCTAACTCCTTAAAACATAAATTCTATCTTCTTTTCTTACTTTACTTCTTCACTTTTCAAAATACTTATTACTTCTCAAAGCATACTCCTTAAAACTTATCATTTGATATTCTTTTCTTACTTTACTTTACTTCACTTTTCTAAATACTTATTACTTCTCAAAGCATACTCCTTAAAACTGAAATTCTATCTTCTTTTCTTACTTTACTTCTTCACTTTTCTAAATACTTATTACTTCTCAAAGCATACTCCTTAAAACTTATCATTTGATATTCTTTTCTTACTTTACTTCTTCACTTTTCTAAATACTTATTACTTCTCAAAGCATACTCTTTAAAACTGAAATTCTATCTTCTTTTCTTACTTTACTTCTTCACTTTTCTAAATACTTATTACTTCTCAAAGCATACTCCTTAAAACTTATCATTTGATATTCTTTTCTTACTTTACTTCTTCACTTTTCTAAATACTTATAACTTCTCAAAGCTAACTCCTTAAAACTGAAATTCTATCTTCTTTTCTTACTTTACTTCTTCACTTTTCTAAATACTTATTACTTCTCAAAGCATACTCCTTAAAACTTATCATTTGATATTCTTTTCTTACTTTACTTCTTCACTTTTCTAAATACTTATTACTTCTCAAAGCATACTCTTTAAAACTGAAATTCTATCTTCTTTTCTTACTTTACTTCTTCACTTTTCTAAATACTTATTACTTCTCAAAGCATACTCCTTAAAACTTATCATTTGATATTCTTTTCTTACTTTACTTCTTCACTTTTCTAAATACTTATAACTTCTCAAAGCTAACTCCTTAAAACTGAAATTCTATCTTCTTTTCTTACTTTACTTCTTCACTTTTCTAATGCTAACTTTCATCTACAAGCATATCTTGACAAACCGAATACAGATTCTTAATTATGACATTATTACTAACATTTTGGATATTATAACTTATATTTTAGTGCTTGCTACGAAAACTTATAATTAGATATTCTTTTCTTACTTTACTTCTTCACCTTTCAAATTCTTATTACTTCTCAAAGCATACTCCTTAAAACTGAAATTCTATCTTCTTTTCTTACTTTACTTCTTCACTTTTCTAAATACTTATTACTTCTCAAAGCATACTCCTTAAAACTGAAATTCTATCTTCTTTTCTTACTTTACTTCTTCACTTTTCTAAATACTTATTACTTCTCAAAGCATACTCTTTAAAACTGAAATTCTATCTTCTTTTCTTACTTTACTTCTTCACTTTTCTAAATACTTATTACTTCTCAAAGCATACTCCTTAAAACTTATCATTTGATATTCTTTTCTTACTTTACTTCTTCACTTTTCTAAATACTTATAACTTCTCAAAGCTAACTCCTTAAAACTGAAATTCTATCTTCTTTTCTTACTTTACTTCTTCACTTTTCTAATGCTAACTTTCATCTACAAGCATATCTTGACAAACCGAATACAGATTCTTAATTATGACATTATTACTAACATTTTGGATATTATAACTTATATTTTAGTGCTTGCTACGAAAACTTATAATTAGATATTCTTTTCTTACTTTACTTCTTCACCTTTCAAATTCTTATTACTTCTCAAAGCATACTCCTTAAAACTGAAATTCTATCTTCTTTTCTTACTTTACTTCTTCACTTTTCTAAATACTTATTACTTCTCAAAGCATACTCCTTAAAACTGAAATTCTATCTTCTTTTCTTACTTTACTTCTTCACTTTTCTAAATACTTATTACTTCTCAAAGCATACTCTTTAAAACTGAAATTCTATCTTCTTTTCTTACTTTACTTCTTCACTTTTCTAAATACTTATAACTTCTCAAAGCTAACTCCTTAAAACTGAAATTCTATCTTCTTTTCTTACTTTACTTCTTCACTTTTCTAAATAATTATTACTTCTCAAAGCTAACTCCTTAAAACATAAATTCTATCTTCTTTTCTTACTTTACTTCTTCACTTTTCAAAATACTTATTACTTCTCAAAGCATACTCCTTAAAACTTATCATTTGATATTCTTTTCTTACTTTACTTTACTTCACTTTTCTAAATACTTATTACTTCTCAAAGCATACTCCTTAAAACTGAAATTCTATCTTCTTTTCTTACTTTACTTCTTCACTTTTCTAAATACTTATTACTTCTCAAAGCATACTCCTTAAAACTTATCATTTGATATTCTTTTCTTACTTTACTTCTTCACTTTTCTAAATACTTATTACTTCTCAAAGCATACTCTTTAAAACTGAAATTCTATCTTCTTTTCTTACTTTACTTCTTCACTTTTCTAAATACTTATTACTTCTCAAAGCATACTCCTTAAAACTTATCATTTGATATTCTTTTCTTACTTTACTTCTTCACTTTTCTAAATACTTATAACTTCTCAAAGCTAACTCCTTAAAACTGAAATTCTATCTTCTTTTCTTACTTTACTTCTTCACTTTTCTAATGCTAACTTTCATCTACAAGCATATCTTGACAAACCGAATACAGATTCTTAATTATGACATTATTACTAACATTTTGGATATTATAACTTATATTTTAGTGCTTGCTACGAAAACTTATAATTAGATATTCTTTTCTTACTTTACTTCTTCACCTTTCAAATTCTTATTACTTCTCAAAGCATACTCCTTAAAACTGAAATTCTATCTTCTTTTCTTACTTTACTTCTTCACTTTTCTAAATACTTATTACTTCTCAAAGCATACTCCTTAAAACTGAAATTCTATCTTCTTTTCTTACTTTACTTCTTCACTTTTCTAAATACTTATTACTTCTCAAAGCATACTCTTTAAAACTGAAATTCTATCTTCTTTTCTTACTTTACTTCTTCACTTTTCTAAATACTTATTACTTCTCAAAGCATACTCCTTAAAACTTATCATTTGATATTCTTTTCTTACTTTACTTTACTTCACTTTTCTAAATACTTATAACTTCTCAAAGCTAACTCCTTAAAACTGAAATTCTATCTTCTTTTCTTACTTTACTTCTTCACTTTTCAAAATACTTATTACTTCTCAAAGCATACTCCTTAAAACTGAAATTCTATCTTCTTTTCTTACTTTACTTTACTTCACTTTTCTAAATACTTATAACTTCTCAAAGCTAACTCCTTAAAACTGAAATTCTATCTTCTTTTCTTACTTTACTTCTTCACTTTTCAAAATACTTATTACTTCTCAAAGCATACTCCTTAAATCTTATCATTTGATATTCTTTTCTTACTTTACTTTACTTCACTTTTCTAAATACTTATTACTTCTCAAAGCATACTCCTTAAAACTGAAATTCTATCTTCTTTTCTTACTTTACTTCTTCACTTTTCTAAATACTTATTACTTCTCAAAGCATACTCCTTAAAACTTATCATTTGATATTCTTTTCTTACTTTACTTCTTCACTTTTCTAAATACTTATTACTTCTCAAAGCATACTCTTTAAAACTGAAATTCTATCTTCTTTTCTTACTTTACTTCTTCACTTTTCTAAATACTTATTACTTCTCAAAGCATACTCCTTAAAACTGAAATTCTATCTTCTTTTCTTACTTTACTTCTTCACTTTTCTAAATACTTATTACTTCTCAAAGCATACTCTTTAAAACTGAAATTCTATCTTCTTTTCTTACTTTACTTCTTCACTTTTCTAAATACTTATTACTTCTCAAAGCATACTCCTTAAAACTTATCATTTGATATTCTTTTCTTACTTTACTTCTTCACTTTTCTAAATACTTATAACTTCTCAAAGCTAACTCCTTAAAACTGAAATTCTATCTTCTTTTCTTACTTTACTTCTTCACTTTTCTAATGCTAACTTTCATCTACAAGCATATCTTGACAAACCGAATACAGATTCTTAATTATGACATTATTACTAACATTTTGGATATTATAACTTATATTTTAGTGCTTGCTACGAAAACTTATAATTAGATATTCTTTTCTTACTTTACTTCTTCACCTTTCAAATTCTTATTACTTCTCAAAGCATACTCCTTAAAACTGAAATTCTATCTTCTTTTCTTACTTTACTTCTTCACTTTTCTAAATACTTATTACTTCTCAAAGCATACTCCTTAAAACTGAAATTCTATCTTCTTTTCTTACTTTACTTCTTCACTTTTCTAAATACTTATTACTTCTCAAAGCATACTCTTTAAAACTGAAATTCTATCTTCTTTTCTTACTTTACTTCTTCACTTTTCTAAATACTTATTACTTCTCAAAGCATACTCCTTAAAACTTATCATTTGATATTCTTTTCTTACTTTACTTCTTCACTTTTCTAAATACTTATAACTTCTCAAAGCTAACTCCTTAAAACTGAAATTCTATCTTCTTTTCTTACTTTACTTCTTCACTTTTCTAATGCTAACTTTCATCTACAAGCATATCTTGACAAACCGAATACAGATTCTTAATTATGACATTATTACTAACATTTTGGATATTATAACTTATATTTTAGTGCTTGCTACGAAAACTTATAATTAGATATTCTTTTCTTACTTTACTTCTTCACCTTTCAAATTCTTATTACTTCTCAAAGCATACTCCTTAAAACTGAAATTCTATCTTCTTTTCTTACTTTACTTCTTCACTTTTCTAAATACTTATTACTTCTCAAAGCATACTCCTTAAAACTGAAATTCTATCTTCTTTTCTTACTTTACTTCTTCACTTTTCTAAATACTTATTACTTCTCAAAGCATACTCTTTAAAACTGAAATTCTATCTTCTTTTCTTACTTTACTTCTTCACTTTTCTAAATACTTATTACTTCTCAAAGCATACTCCTTAAAACTTTGATATTCTTTCTTACTTTACTTCTTCACTTTTCTAAATACTTATAACTTCTCAAAGCTAACTCCTTAAAACTGAAATTCTATCTTCTTTTCTTACTTTACTTCTTCACTTTTCTAATGCTAACTTTCATCTACAAGCATATCTTGACAAACCGAATACAGATTCTTAATTATGACATTATTACTAACATTTTGGATATTATAACTTATATTTTAGTGCTTGCTACGAAAACTTATAATTAGATATTCTTTTTCTTACTTTACTTCTTCACCTTTCAAATTCTTATTACTTCTCAAAGCATACTCCTTAAAACTGAAATTCTATCTTCTTTTCTTACTTTACTTCTTCACTTTTCTAAATACTTATTACTTCTCAAAGCATACTCCTTAAAACTTAAATTCTATCTTCTTTTCTTACTTTACTTCTTCACTTTTCTAAATACTTATTACTTCTCAAAGCATACTCTTTAAAACTGAAATTCTATCTTCTTTTCTTACTTTACTTCTTCACTTTTCTAAATACTTATAACTTCTCAAAGCTAACTCCTTAAAACTGAAATTCTATCTTCTTTTCTTACTTTACTTCTTCACTTTTCTAAATAATTATTACTTCTCAAAGCTAACTCCTTAAAACATAAATTCTATCTTCTTTTCTTACTTTACTTCTTCACTTTTCAAAATACTTATTACTTCTCAAAGCATACTCCTTAAAACTTATCATTTGATATTCTTTTCTTACTTTACTTTACTTCACTTTTCTAAATACTTATTACTTCTCAAAGCATACTCCTTAAAACTGAAATTCTATCTTCTTTTCTTACTTTACTTCTTCACTTTTCTAAATACTTATTACTTCTCAAAGCATACTCCTTAAAACTTATCATTTGATATTCTTTTCTTACTTTACTTCTTCACTTTTCTAAATACTTATTACTTCTCAAAGCATACTCTTTAAAACTGAAATTCTATCTTCTTTTCTTACTTTACTTCTTCACTTTTCTAAATACTTATTACTTCTCAAAGCATACTCCTTAAAACTTATCATTTGATATTCTTTTCTTACTTTACTTCTTCACTTTTCTAAATACTTATAACTTCTCAAAGCTAACTCCTTAAAACTGAAATTCTATCTTCTTTTCTTACTTTACTTCTTCACTTTTCTAATGCTAACTTTCATCTACAAGCATATCTTGACAAACCGAATACAGATTCTTAATTATGACATTATTACTAACATTTTGGATATTATAACTTATATTTTAGTGCTTGCTACGAAAACTTATAATTAGATATTCTTTTCTTACTTTACTTCTTCACCTTTCAAATTCTTATTACTTCTCAAAGCATACTCCTTAAAACTGAAATTCTATCTTCTTTTCTTACTTTACTTCTTCACTTTTCTAAATACTTATTACTTCTCAAAGCATACTCCTTAAAACTGAAATTCTATCTTCTTTTCTTACTTTACTTCTTCACTTTTCTAAATACTTATTACTTCTCAAAGCATACTCTTTAAAACTGAAATTCTATCTTCTTTTCTTACTTTACTTCTTCACTTTTCTAAATACTTATAACTTCTCAAAGCTAACTCCTTAAAACTGAAATTCTATCTTCTTTTCTTACTTTACTTCTTCACTTTTCTAAATAATTATTACTTCTCAAAGCTAACTCCTTAAAACATAAATTCTATCTTCTTTTCTTACTTTACTTCTTCACTTTTCAAAATACTTATTACTTCTCAAAGCATACTCCTTAAAACTTATCATTTGATATTCTTTTCTTACTTTACTTTACTTCACTTTTCTAAATACTTATTACTTCTCAAAGCATACTCCTTAAAACTGAAATTCTATCTTCTTTTCTTACTTTACTTCTTCACTTTTCTAAATACTTATTACTTCTCAAAGCATACTCCTTAAAACTTATCATTTGATATTCTTTTCTTACTTTACTTCTTCACTTTTCTAAATACTTATTACTTCTCAAAGCATACTCTTTAAAACTGAAATTCTATCTTCTTTTCTTACTTTACTTCTTCACTTTTCTAAATACTTATTACTTCTCAAAGCATACTCCTTAAAACTTATCATTTGATATTCTTTTCTTACTTTACTTCTTCACTTTTCTAAATACTTATAACTTCTCAAAGCTAACTCCTTAAAACTGAAATTCTATCTTCTTTTCTTACTTTACTTCTTCACTTTTCTAATGCTAACTTTCATCTACAAGCATATCTTGACAAACCGAATACAGATTCTTAATTATGACATTATTACTAACATTTTGGATATTATAACTTATATTTTAGTGCTTGCTACGAAAACTTATAATTAGATATTCTTTTCTTACTTTACTTCTTCACCTTTCAAATTCTTATTACTTCTCAAAGCATACTCCTTAAAACTGAAATTCTATCTTCTTTTCTTACTTTACTTCTTCACTTTTCTAAATACTTATTACTTCTCAAAGCATACTCCTTAAAACTGAAATTCTATCTTCTTTTCTTACTTTACTTCTTCACTTTTCTAAATACTTATAACTTCTCAAAGCTAACTCCTTAAAACTGAAATTCTATCTTCTTTTCTTACTTTACTTTACTTCACTTTTCTAAATACTTATAACTTCTCAAAGCTAACTCCTTAAAACTGAAATTCTATCTTCTTTTCTTACTTTACTTCTTCACTTTTCAAAATACTTATTACTTCTCAAAGCATACTCCTTAAAACTTATCATTTGATATTCTTTTCTTACTTTACTTTACTTCACTTTTCTAAATACTTATTACTTCTCAAAGCATACTCCTTAAAACTGAAATTCTATCTTCTTTTCTTACTTTACTTCTTCACTTTTCTAAATACTTATTACTTCTCAAAGCATACTCCTTAAAACTTATCATTTGATATTCTTTTCTTACTTTACTTCTTCACTTTTCTAAATACTTATTACTTCTCAAAGCATACTCTTTAAAACTGAAATTCTATCTTCTTTTCTTACTTTACTTCTTCACTTTTCTAAATACTTATTACTTCTCAAAGCATACTCCTTAAAACTGAAATTCTATCTTCTTTTCTTACTTTACTTCTTCACTTTTCTAAATACTTATTACTTCTCAAAGCATACTCCTTAAAACTGAAATTCTATCTTCTTTTCTTACTTTACTTCTTCACTTTTCTAAATACTTATTACTTCTCAAAGCATACTCTTTAAAACTGAAATTCTATCTTCTTTTCTTACTTTACTTCTTCACTTTTCTAAATACTTATAACTTCTCAAAGCTAACTCCTTAAAACTGAAATTCTATCTTCTTTTCTTACTTTACTTCTTCACTTTTCTAAATAATTATTACTTCTCAAAGCTAACTCCTTAAAACATAAATTCTATCTTCTTTTCTTACTTTACTTCTTCACTTTTCAAAATACTTATTACTTCTCAAAGCATACTCCTTAAAACTTATCATTTGATATTCTTTTCTTACTTTACTTTACTTCACTTTTCTAAATACTTATTACTTCTCAAAGCATACTCCTTAAAACTGAAATTCTATCTTCTTTTCTTACTTTACTTCTTCACTTTTCTAAATACTTATTACTTCTCAAAGCATACTCCTTAAAACTTATCATTTGATATTCTTTTCTTACTTTACTTCTTCACTTTTCTAAATACTTATTACTTCTCAAAGCATACTCTTTAAAACTGAAATTCTATCTTCTTTTCTTACTTTACTTCTTCACTTTTCTAAATACTTATTACTTCTCAAAGCATACTCCTTAAAACTTATCATTTGATATTCTTTTCTTACTTTACTTCTTCACTTTTCTAAATACTTATAACTTCTCAAAGCTAACTCCTTAAAACTGAAATTCTATCTTCTTTTCTTACTTTACTTCTTCACTTTTCTAATGCTAACTTTCATCTACAAGCATATCTTGACAAACCGAATACAGATTCTTAATTATGACATTATTACTAACATTTTGGATATTATAACTTATATTTTAGTGCTTGCTACGAAAACTTATAATTAGATATTCTTTTCTTACTTTACTTCTTCACCTTTCAAATTCTTATTACTTCTCAAAGCATACTCCTTAAAACTGAAATTCTATCTTCTTTTCTTACTTTACTTCTTCACTTTTCTAAATACTTATTACTTCTCAAAGCATACTCCTTAAAACTGAAATTCTATCTTCTTTTCTTACTTTACTTCTTCACTTTTCTAAATACTTATTACTTCTCAAAGCATACTCTTTAAAACTGAAATTCTATCTTCTTTTCTTACTTTACTTCTTCACTTTTCTAAATACTTATTACTTCTCAAAGCATACTCCTTAAAACTTATCATTTGATATTCTTTTCTTACTTTACTTTACTTCACTTTTCTAAATACTTATAACTTCTCAAAGCTAACTCCTTAAAACTGAAATTCTATCTTCTTTTCTTACTTTACTTCTTCACTTTTCAAAATACTTATTACTTCTCAAAGCATACTCCTTAAAACTTATCATTTGATATTCTTTTCTTACTTTACTTTACTTCACTTTTCTAAATACTTATTACTTCTCAAAGCATACTCCTTAAAACTGAAATTCTATCTTCTTTTCTTACTTTACTTCTTCACTTTTCTAAATACTTATTACTTCTCAAAGCATACTCCTTAAAACTTATCATTTGATATTCTTTTCTTACTTTACTTCTTCACTTTTCTAAATACTTATTACTTCTCAAAGCATACTCTTTAAAACTGAAATTCTATCTTCTTTTCTTACTTTACTTCTTCACTTTTCTAAATACTTATTACTTCTCAAAGCATACTCCTTAAAACTGAAATTCTATCTTCTTTTCTTACTTTACTTCTTCACTTTTCTAAATACTTATTACTTCTCAAAGCATACTCTTTAAAACTGAAATTCTATCTTCTTTTCTTACTTTACTTCTTCACTTTTCTAAATACTTATTACTTCTCAAAGCATACTCCTTAAAACTTATCATTTGATATTCTTTTCTTACTTTACTTCTTCACTTTTCTAAATACTTATAACTTCTCAAAGCTAACTCCTTAAAACTGAAATTCTATCTTCTTTTCTTACTTTACTTCTTCACTTTTCTAATGCTAACTTTCATCTACAAGCATATCTTGACAAACCGAATACAGATTCTTAATTATGACATTATTACTAACATTTTGGATATTATAACTTATATTTTAGTGCTTGCTACGAAAACTTATAATTAGATATTCTTTTCTTACTTTACTTCTTCACCTTTCAAATTCTTATTACTTCTCAAAGCATACTCCTTAAAACTGAAATTCTATCTTCTTTTCTTACTTTACTTCTTCACTTTTCTAAATACTTATTACTTCTCAAAGCATACTCCTTAAAACTGAAATTCTATCTTCTTTTCTTACTTTACTTCTTCACTTTTCTAAATACTTATTACTTCTCAAAGCATACTCTTTAAAACTGAAATTCTATCTTCTTTTCTTACTTTACTTCTTCACTTTTCTAAATACTTATTACTTCTCAAAGCATACTCCTTAAAACTTATCATTTGATATTCTTTTCTTACTTTACTTCTTCACTTTTCTAAATACTTATAACTTCTCAAAGCTAACTCCTTAAAACTGAAATTCTATCTTCTTTTCTTACTTTACTTCTTCACTTTTCTAATGCTAACTTTCATCTACAAGCATATCTTGACAAACCGAATACAGATTCTTAATTATGACATTATTACTAACATTTTGGATATTATAACTTATATTTTAGTGCTTGCTACGAAAACTTATAATTAGATATTCTTTTCTTACTTTACTTCTTCACCTTTCAAATTCTTATTACTTCTCAAAGCATACTCCTTAAAACTGAAATTCTATCTTCTTTTCTTACTTTACTTCTTCACTTTTCTAAATACTTATTACTTCTCAAAGCATACTCCTTAAAACTGAAATTCTATCTTCTTTTCTTACTTTACTTCTTCACTTTTCTAAATACTTATTACTTCTCAAAGCATACTCTTTAAAACTGAAATTCTATCTTCTTTTCTTACTTTACTTCTTCACTTTTCTAAATACTTATAACTTCTCAAAGCTAACTCCTTAAAACTGAAATTCTATCTTCTTTTCTTACTTTACTTCTTCACTTTTCTAAATAATTATTACTTCTCAAAGCTAACTCCTTAAAACATAAATTCTATCTTCTTTTCTTACTTTACTTCTTCACTTTTCAAAATACTTATTACTTCTCAAAGCATACTCCTTAAAACTTATCATTTGATATTCTTTTCTTACTTTACTTTACTTCACTTTTCTAAATACTTATTACTTCTCAAAGCATACTCCTTAAAACTGAAATTCTATCTTCTTTTCTTACTTTACTTCTTCACTTTTCTAAATACTTATTACTTCTCAAAGCATACTCCTTAAAACTTATCATTTGATATTCTTTTCTTACTTTACTTCTTCACTTTTCTAAATACTTATTACTTCTCAAAGCATACTCTTTAAAACTGAAATTCTATCTTCTTTTCTTACTTTACTTCTTCACTTTTCTAAATACTTATTACTTCTCAAAGCATACTCCTTAAAACTTATCATTTGATATTCTTTTCTTACTTTACTTCTTCACTTTTCTAAATACTTATAACTTCTCAAAGCTAACTCCTTAAAACTGAAATTCTATCTTCTTTTCTTACTTTACTTCTTCACTTTTCTAATGCTAACTTTCATCTACAAGCATATCTTGACAAACCGAATACAGATTCTTAATTATGACATTATTACTAACATTTTGGATATTATAACTTATATTTTAGTGCTTGCTACGAAAACTTATAATTAGATATTCTTTTCTTACTTTACTTCTTCACCTTTCAAATTCTTATTACTTCTCAAAGCATACTCCTTAAAACTGAAATTCTATCTTCTTTTCTTACTTTACTTCTTCACTTTTCTAAATACTTATTACTTCTCAAAGCATACTCCTTAAAACTGAAATTCTATCTTCTTTTCTTACTTTACTTCTTCACTTTTCTAAATACTTATTACTTCTCAAAGCATACTCTTTAAAACTGAAATTCTATCTTCTTTTCTTACTTTACTTCTTCACTTTTCTAAATACTTATTACTTCTCAAAGCATACTCCTTAAAACTTATCATTTGATATTCTTTTCTTACTTTACTTTACTTCACTTTTCTAAATACTTATAACTTCTCAAAGCTAACTCCTTAAAACTGAAATTCTATCTTCTTTTCTTACTTTACTTCTTCACTTTTCTAATGCTAACTTTCATCTACAAGCATATCTTGACAAACCGAATACAGATTCTTAATTATGACATTATTACTAACATTTTGGATATTATAACTTATATTTTAGTGCTTGCTACGAAAACTTATAATTAGATATTCTTTTCTTACTTTACTTCTTCACCTTTCAAATTCTTATTACTTCTCAAAGCATACTCCTTAAAACTGAAATTCTATCTTCTTTTCTTACTTTACTTCTTCACTTTTCTAAATACTTATTACTTCTCAAAGCATACTCTTTAAAACTGAAATTCTATCTTCTTTTCTTACTTTACTTCTTCACTTTTCTAAATACTTATTACTTCTCAAAGCATACTCCTTAAAACTTATCATTTGATATTCTTTTCTTACTTTACTTCTTCACTTTTCTAAATACTTATAACTTCTCAAAGCTAACTCCTTAAAACTGAAATTCTATCTTCTTTTCTTACTTTACTTCTTCACTTTTCTAATGCTAACTTTCATCTACAAGCATATCTTGACAAACCGAATACAGATTCTTAATTATGACATTATTACTAACATTTTGGATATTATAACTTATATTTTAGTGCTTGCTACGAAAACTTATAATTAGATATTCTTTTCTTACTTTACTTCTTCACCTTTCAAATTCTTATTACTTCTCAAAGCATACTCCTTAAAACTGAAATTCTATCTTCTTTTCTTACTTTACTTCTTCACTTTTCTAAATACTTATTACTTCTCAAAGCATACTCCTTAAAACTGAAATTCTATCTTCTTTTCTTACTTTACTTCTTCACTTTTCTAAATACTTATTACTTCTCAAAGCATACTCTTTAAAACTGAAATTCTATCTTCTTTTCTTACTTTACTTCTTCACTTTTCTAAATACTTATTACTTCTCAAAGCATACTCCTTAAAACTTATCATTTGATATTCTTTTCTTACTTTACTTTACTTCACTTTTCTAAATACTTATAACTTCTCAAAGCTAACTCCTTAAAACTGAAATTCTATCTTCTTTTCTTACTTTACTTCTTCACTTTTCTAATGCTAACTTTCATCTACAAGCATATCTTGACAAACCGAATACAGATTCTTAATTATGACATTATTACTAACATTTTGGATATTATAACTTATATTTTAGTGCTTGCTACGAAAACTTATAATTAGATATTCTTTTCTTACTTTACTTCTTCACCTTTCAAATTCTTATTACTTCTCAAAGCATACTCCTTAAAACTGAAATTCTATCTTCTTTTCTTACTTTACTTCTTCACTTTTCTAAATACTTATTACTTCTCAAAGCATACTCCTTAAAACTGAAATTCTATCTTCTTTTCTTACTTTACTTCTTCACTTTTCTAAATACTTATTACTTCTCAAAGCATACTCTTTAAAACTGAAATTCTATCTGCTTTCTTACTTTACTTCTTCACTTTTCTAAATACTTATAACTTCTCAAAGCTAACTCCTTAAAACTGAAATTCTATCTTCTTTTCTTACTTTACTTCTTCACTTTTCTAATGCTAACTTTCATCTACAAGCATATCTTGACAAACCGAATACAGATTCTTAATTATGACATTATTACTAACATTTTGGATATTATAACTTATATTTTAGTGCTTGCTACGAAAACTTATAATTAGATATTCTTTTCTTACTTTACTTCTTCACCTTTCAAATTCTTATTACTTCTCAAAGCATACTCCTTAAAACTGAAATTCTATCTTCTTTTCTTACTTTACTTCTTCACTTTTCTAAATACTTATTACTTCTCAAAGCATACTCCTTAAAACTGAAATTCTATCTTTTTCTTACTTTACTTCTTCACTTTTCTAAATACTTATTACTTCTCAAAGCATACTCTTTAAAACTGAAATTCTATCTTCTTTTCTTACTTTACTTCTTCACTTTTTCTAAATACTTATAACTTCTCAAAGCTAACTCCTTAAAACTGAAATTCTATCTTCTTTTCTTACTTTACTTCTTCACTTTTCTAAATAATTATTACTTCTCAAAGCTAACTCCTTAAAACATAAATTCTATCTTCTTTTCTTACTTTACTTCTTCACTTTTCAAAATACTTATACTTCTCAAAGCATACTCCTTAAAACTTATCATTTGATATTCTTTTCTTACTTTACTTTACTTCACTTTTCTAAATACTTATTACTTCTCAAAGCATACTCCTTAAAAACTGAAATTCTATCTTCTTTTCTTACTTTACTTCTTCACTTTTCTAAATACTTATTACTTCTCAAAGCATACTCCTTAAAACTTATCATTTGATATTCTTTTCTTACTTTACTTCTTCACTTTTCTAAATACTTATTACTTCTCAAAGCATACTCTTTAAAACATAAATTCTATCTTCTTTTCTTACTTTACTTCTTCACTTTTCTAAATACTTATTACTTCTCAAGCATACTCCTTAAAACTTATCATTTGATATTCTTTTCTTACTTTACTTCTTCACTTTTCTAAATACTTATAACTTCTCAAAGCTAACTCCTTAAAACTGAAATTCTATCTTCTTTTCTTACTTTACTTCTTCACTTTTCTAAATACTTATTACTTCTCAAAGCATACTCCTTAAAACTTATCATTTGATATTCTTTTCTTACTTTACTTCTTCACTTTTCTAAATACTTATTACTTCTCAAAGCATACTCTTTAAAACTGAAATTCTATCTTCTTTTCTTACTTTACTTCTTCACTTTTCTAAATACTTATAACTTCTCAAAGCTAACTCCTTAAAACTGAAATTCTATCTTCTTTTCTTACTTTACTTCTTCACTTTTCTAAATAATTATTACTTCTCAAAGCTAACTCCTTAAAACATAAATTCTATCTTCTTTTCTTACTTTACTTCTTCACTTTTCAAAATACTTATTACTTCTCAAAGCATACTCCTTAAAACTTATCATTTGATATTCTTTTCTTACTTTACTTTACTTCACTTTTCTAAATACTTATTACTTCTCAAAGCATACTCCTTAAAACTGAAATTCTATCTTCTTTTCTTACTTTACTTCTTCACTTTTCTAAATACTTATTACTTCTCAAAGCATACTCCTTAAAACTTATCATTTGATATTCTTTTCTTACTTTACTTCTTCACTTTTCTAAATACTTATTACTTCTCAAAGCATACTCTTTAAAACTGAAATTCTATCTTCTTTTCTTACTTTACTTCTTCACTTTTCTAAATACTTATTACTTCTCAAAGCATACTCCTTAAAACTTATCATTTGATATTCTTTTCTTACTTTACTTTACTTCACTTTTCTAAATACTTATAACTTCTCAAAGCTAACTCCTTAAAACTGAAATTCTATCTTCTTTTCTTACTTTACTTCTTCACTTTTCTAATGCTAACTTTCATCTACAAGCATATCTTGACAAACCGAATACAGATTCTTAATTATGACATTATTACTAACATTTTGGATATTATAACTTATATTTTAGTGCTTGCTACGAAAACTTATAATTAGATATTCTTTTCTTACTTTACTTCTTCACCTTTCAAATTCTTATTACTTCTCAAAGCATACTCCTTAAAACTGAAATTCTATCTTCTTTTCTTACTTTACTTCTTCACTTTTCTAAATACTTATTACTTCTCAAAGCATACTCCTTAAAACTGAAATTCTATCTTCTTTTCTTACTTTACTTCTTCACTTTTCTAAATACTTATTACTTCTCAAAGCATACTCTTTAAAACTGAAATTCTATCTTCTTTTCTTACTTTACTTCTTCACTTTTCTAAATACTTATAACTTCTCAAAGCTAACTCCTTAAAACTGAAATTCTATCTTCTTTTCTTACTTTACTTCTTCACTTTTCTAATGCTAACTTTCATCTACAAGCATATCTTGACAAACCGAATACAGATTCTTAATTATGACATTATTACTAACATTTTGGATATTATAACTTATATTTTAGTGCTTGCTACGAAAACTTATAATTAGATATTCTTTTCTTACTTTACTTCTTCACTTTTCTAAATACTTATTACTTCTCAAAGCATACTCCTTAAAACTGAAATTCTATCTTCTTTTCTTACTTTACTTCTTCACTTTTCTAAATACTTATTACTTCTCAAAGCATACTCTTTAAAACTGAAATTCTATCTTCTTTTCTTACTTTACTTCTTCACTTTTCTAAATACTTATAACTTCTCAAAGCTAACTCCTTAAAACTGAAATTCTATCTTCTTTTCTTACTTTACTTCTTCACTTTTCTAAATAATTATTACTTCTCAAAGCTAACTCCTTAAAACATAAATTCTATCTTCTTTTCTTACTTTACTTCTTCACTTTTCAAAATACTTATTACTTCTCAAAGCATACTCCTTAAAACTTATCATTTGATATTCTTTTCTTACTTTACTTTACTTCACTTTTCTAAATACTTATTACTTCTCAAAGCATACTCCTTAAAACTGAAATTCTATCTTCTTTTCTTACTTTACTTCTTCACTTTTCTAAATACTTATTACTTCTCAAAGCATACTCCTTAAAACTTATCATTTGATATTCTTTTCTTACTTTACTTCTTCACTTTTCTAAATACTTATTACTTCTCAAAGCATACTCTTTAAAACTGAAATTCTATCTTCTTTTCTTACTTTACTTCTTCACTTTTCTAAATACTTATTACTTCTCAAAGCATACTCCTTAAAACTTATCATTTGATATTCTTTTCTTACTTTACTTCTTCACTTTTCTAAATACTTATAACTTCTCAAAGCTAACTCCTTAAAACTGAAATTCTATCTTCTTTTCTTACTTTACTTCTTCACTTTTCTAATGCTAACTTTCATCTACAAGCATATCTTGACAAACCGAATACAGATTCTTAATTATGACATTATTACTAACATTTTGGATATTATAACTTATATTTTAGTGCTTGCTACGAAAACTTATAATTAGATATTCTTTTTCTTACTTTACTTCTTCACCTTTCAAATTCTTATTACTTCTCAAAGCATACTCCTTAAAACTGAAATTCTATCTTCTTTTCTTACTTTACTTCTTCACTTTTCTAAATACTTATTACTTCTCAAAGCATACTCCTTAAAACTGAAATTCTATCTTCTTTTCTTACTTTACTTCTTCACTTTTCTAAATACTTATTACTTCTCAAAGCATACTCTTTAAAACTGAAATTCTATCTTCTTTTCTTACTTTACTTCTTCACTTTTCTAAATACTTATAACTTCTCAAAGCTAACTCCTTAAAACTGAAATTCTATCTTCTTTTCTTACTTTACTTCTTCACTTTTCTAATGCTAACTTTCATCTACAAGCATATCTTGACAAACCGAATACAGATTCTTAATTATGACATTATTACTAACATTTTGGATATTATAACTTATATTTTAGTGCTTGCTACGAAAACTTATAATTAGATATTCTTTTCTTACTTTACTTCTTCACTTTTCTAAATACTTATTACTTCTCAAAGCATACTCCTTAAAACTGAAATTCTATCTTCTTTTCTTACTTTACTTCTTCACTTTTCTAAATACTTATTACTTCTCAAAGCATACTCTTTAAAACTGAAATTCTATCTTCTTTTCTTACTTTACTTCTTCACTTTTCTAAATACTTATAACTTCTCAAAGCTAACTCCTTAAAACTGAAATTCTATCTTCTTTTCTTACTTTACTTCTTCACTTTTCTAAATAATTATTACTTCTCAAAGCTAACTCCTTAAAACATAAATTCTATCTTCTTTTCTTACTTTACTTCTTCACTTTTCAAAATACTTATTACTTCTCAAAGCATACTCCTTAAAACTTATCATTTGATATTCTTTTCTTACTTTACTTTACTTCACTTTTCTAAATACTTATTACTTCTCAAAGCATACTCCTTAAAACTGAAATTCTATCTTCTTTTCTTACTTTACTTCTTCACTTTTCTAAATACTTATTACTTCTCAAAGCATACTCCTTAAAACTTATCATTTGATATTCTTTTCTTACTTTACTTCTTCACTTTTCTAAATACTTATTACTTCTCAAAGCATACTCTTTAAAACTGAAATTCTATCTTCTTTTCTTACTTTACTTCTTCACTTTTCTAAATACTTATTACTTCTCAAAGCATACTCCTTAAAACTTATCATTTGATATTCTTTTCTTACTTTACTTCTTCACTTTTCTAAATACTTATAACTTCTCAAAGCTAACTCCTTAAAACTGAAATTCTATCTTCTTTTCTTACTTTACTTCTTCACTTTTCTAATGCTAACTTTCATCTACAAGCATATCTTGACAAACCGAATACAGATTCTTAATTATGACATTATTACTAACATTTTGGATATTATAACTTATATTTTAGTGCTTGCTACGAAAACTTATAATTAGATATTCTTTTCTTACTTTACTTCTTCACTTTTCTAAATACTTATTACTTCTCAAAGCATACTCCTTAAAACTGAAATTCTATCTTCTTTTCTTACTTTACTTCTTCACTTTTCTAAATACTTATTACTTCTCAAAGCATACTCTTTAAAACTGAAATTCTATCTTCTTTTCTTACTTTACTTCTTCACTTTTCTAAATACTTATTACTTCTCAAAGCATACTCTTTAAAACTGAAATTCTATCTTCTTTTCTTACTTTACTTCTTCACTTTTCTAAATACTTATTACTTCTCAAAGCATACTCCTTAAAACTGAAATTCTATCTTCTTTTCTTACTTTACTTCTTCACTTTTCTAAATACTTATTACTTCTCAAAGCATACTCTTTAAAACTGAAATTCTATCTTCTTTTCTTACTTTACTTCTTCACTTTTCTAAATACTTATAACTTCTCAAAGCTAACTCCTTAAAACTGAAATTCTATCTTCTTTTCTTACTTTACTTCTTCACTTTTCTAATGCTAACTTTCATCTACAAGCATATCTTGACAAACCGAATACAGATTCTTAATTATGACATTATTACTAACATTTTGGATATTATAACTTATATTTTAGTGCTTGCTACGAAAACTTATAATTAGATATTCTTTTCTTACTTTACTTCTTCACTTTTCTAAATACTTATTACTTCTCAAAGCATACTCCTTAAAACTGAAATTCTATCTTCTTTTCTTACTTTACTTCTTCACTTTTCTAAATACTTATTACTTCTCAAAGCATACTCTTTAAAACTGAAATTCTATCTTCTTTTCTTACTTTACTTCTTCACTTTTCTAAATACTTATAACTTCTCAAAGCTAACTCCTTAAAACTGAAATTCTATCTTCTTTTCTTACTTTACTTCTTCACTTTTCTAAATAATTATTACTTCTCAAAGCTAACTCCTTAAAACATAAATTCTATCTTCTTTTCTTACTTTACTTCTTCACTTTTCAAAATACTTATTACTTCTCAAAGCATACTCCTTAAAACTTATCATTTGATATTCTTTTCTTACTTTACTTTACTTCACTTTTCTAAATACTTATTACTTCTCAAAGCATACTCCTTAAAACTGAAATTCTATCTTCTTTTCTTACTTTACTTCTTCACTTTTCTAAATACTTATTACTTCTCAAAGCATACTCCTTAAAACTTATCATTTGATATTCTTTTCTTACTTTACTTCTTCACTTTTCTAAATACTTATTACTTCTCAAAGCATACTCTTTAAAACTGAAATTCTATCTTCTTTTCTTACTTTACTTCTTCACTTTTCTAAATACTTATTACTTCTCAAAGCATACTCCTTAAAACTTATCATTTGATATTCTTTTCTTACTTTACTTTACTTCACTTTTCTAAATACTTATTACTTCTCAAAGCATACTCCTTAAAACTGAAATTCTATCTTCTTTTCTTACTTTACTTCTTCACTTTTCTAATGCTAACTTTCATCTACAAGCATATCTTGACAAACCGAATACAGATTCTTAATTATGACATTATTACTAACATTTTGGATATTATAACTTATATTTTAGTGCTTGCTACGAAAACTTATAATTAGATATTCTTTTCTTACTTTACTTCTTCACCTTTCAAATTCTTATTACTTCTCAAAGCATACTCCTTAAAACTGAAATTCTATCTTCTTTTCTTACTTTACTTCTTCACTTTTCTAAATACTTATTACTTCTCAAAGCATACTCCTTAAAACTGAAATTCTATCTTCTTTTCTTACTTTACTTCTTCACTTTTCTAAATACTTATTACTTCTCAAAGCATACTCTTTAAAACTGAAATTCTATCTTCTTTTCTTACTTTACTTCTTCACTTTTCTAAATACTTATAACTTCTCAAAGCTAACTCCTTAAAACTGAAATTCTATCTTCTTTTCTTACTTTACTTCTTCACTTTTCTAAATAATTATTACTTCTCAAAGCTAACTCCTTAAAACATAAATTCTATCTTCTTTTCTTACTTTACTTCTTCACTTTTCAAAATACTTATTACTTCTCAAAGCATACTCCTTAAAACTTATCATTTGATATTCTTTTCTTACTTTACTTTACTTCACTTTTCTAAATACTTATTACTTCTCAAAGCATACTCCTTAAAACTGAAATTCTATCTTCTTTTCTTACTTTACTTCTTCACTTTTCTAAATACTTATTACTTCTCAAAGCATACTCCTTAAAACTTATCATTTGATATTCTTTTCTTACTTTACTTCTTCACTTTTCTAAATACTTATTACTTCTCAAAGCATACTCTTTAAAACTGAAATTCTATCTTCTTTTCTTACTTTACTTCTTCACTTTTCTAAATACTTATTACTTCTCAAAGCATACTCCTTAAAACTTATCATTTGATATTCTTTTCTTACTTTACTTCTTCACTTTTCTAAATACTTATAACTTCTCAAAGCTAACTCCTTAAAACTGAAATTCTATCTTCTTTTCTTACTTTACTTCTTCACTTTTCTAATGCTAACTTTCATCTACAAGCATATCTTGACAAACCGAATACAGATTCTTAATTATGACATTATTACTAACATTTTGGATATTATAACTTATATTTTAGTGCTTGCTACGAAAACTTATAATTAGATATTCTTTTCTTACTTTACTTCTTCACCTTTCAAATTCTTATTACTTCTCAAAGCATACTCCTTAAAACTGAAATTCTATCTTCTTTTCTTACTTTACTTCTTCACTTTTCTAAATACTTATTACTTCTCAAAGCATACTCCTTAAAACTGAAATTCTATCTTCTTTTCTTACTTTACTTCTTCACTTTTCTAAATACTTATTACTTCTCAAAGCATACTCTTTAAAACTGAAATTCTATCTTCTTTTCTTACTTTACTTCTTCACTTTTCTAAATACTTATTACTTCTCAAAGCATACTCCTTAAAACTTATCATTTGATATTCTTTTCTTACTTTACTTCTTCACTTTTCTAAATACTTATAACTTCTCAAAGCTAACTCCTTAAAACTGAAATTCTATCTTCTTTTCTTACTTTACTTCTTCACTTTTCTAATGCTAACTTTCATCTACAAGCATATCTTGACAAACCGAATACAGATTCTTAATTATGACATTATTACTAACATTTTGGATATTATAACTTATATTTTAGTGCTTGCTACGAAAACTTATAATTAGATATTCTTTTCTTACTTTACTTCTTCACCTTTCAAATTCTTATTACTTCTCAAAGCATACTCCTTAAAACTGAAATTCTATCTTCTTTTCTTACTTTACTTCTTCACTTTTCTAAATACTTATTACTTCTCAAAGCATACTCCTTAAAACTGAAATTCTATCTTCTTTTCTTACTTTACTTCTTCACTTTTCTAAATACTTATTACTTCTCAAAGCATACTCTTTAAAACTGAAATTCTATCTTCTTTTCTTACTTTACTTCTTCACTTTTCTAAATACTTATTACTTCTCAAAGCATACTCCTTAAAACTTATCATTTGATATTCTTTTCTTACTTTACTTCTTCACTTTTCTAAATACTTATAACTTCTCAAAGCTAACTCCTTAAAACTGAAATTCTATCTTCTTTTCTTACTTTACTTCTTCACTTTTCTAATGCTAACTTTCATCTACAAGCATATCTTGACAAACCGAATACAGATTCTTAATTATGACATTATTACTAACATTTTGGATATTATAACTTATATTTTAGTGCTTGCTACGAAAACTTATAATTAGATATTCTTTTCTTACTTTACTTCTTCACCTTTCAAATTCTTATTACTTCTCAAAGCATACTCCTTAAAACTGAAATTCTATCTTCTTTTCTTACTTTACTTCTTCACTTTTCTAAATACTTATTACTTCTCAAAGCATACTCCTTAAAACTGAAATTCTATCTTCTTTTCTTACTTTACTTCTTCACTTTTCTAAATACTTATTACTTCTCAAAGCATACTCTTTAAAACTGAAATTCTATCTTCTTTTCTTACTTTACTTCTTCACTTTTCTAAATACTTATTACTTCTCAAAGCATACTCCTTAAAACTTATCATTTGATATTCTTTTCTTACTTTACTTCTTCACTTTTCTAAATACTTATAACTTCTCAAAGCTAACTCCTTAAAACTGAAATTCTATCTTCTTTTCTTACTTTACTTCTTCACTTTTCTAATGCTAACTTTCATCTACAAGCATATCTTGACAAACCGAATACAGATTCTTAATTATGACATTATTACTAACATTTTGGATATTATAACTTATATTTTAGTGCTTGCTACGAAAACTTATAATTAGATATTCTTTTCTTACTTTACTTCTTCACCTTTCAAATTCTTATTACTTCTCAAAGCATACTCCTTAAAACTGAAATTCTATCTTCTTTTCTTACTTTACTTCTTCACTTTTCTAAATACTTATTACTTCTCAAAGCATACTCCTTAAAACTGAAATTCTATCTTCTTTTCTTACTTTACTTCTTCACTTTTCTAAATACTTATTACTTCTCAAAGCATACTCTTTAAAACTGAAATTCTATCTTCTTTTCTTACTTTACTTCTTCACTTTTCTAAATACTTATAACTTCTCAAAGCTAACTCCTTAAAACTGAAATTCTATCTTCTTTTCTTACTTTACTTCTTCACTTTTCTAAATAATTATTACTTCTCAAAGCTAACTCCTTAAAACATAAATTCTATCTTCTTTTCTTACTTTACTTCTTCACTTTTCAAAATACTTATTACTTCTCAAAGCATACTCCTTAAAACTTATCATTTGATATTCTTTTCTTACTTTACTTTACTTCACTTTTCTAAATACTTATTACTTCTCAAAGCATACTCCTTAAAACTGAAATTCTATCTTCTTTTCTTACTTTACTTCTTCACTTTTCTAAATACTTATTACTTCTCAAAGCATACTCCTTAAAACTTATCATTTGATATTCTTTTCTTACTTTACTTCTTCACTTTTCTAAATACTTATTACTTCTCAAAGCATACTCTTTAAAACTGAAATTCTATCTTCTTTTCTTACTTTACTTCTTCACTTTTCTAAATACTTATTACTTCTCAAAGCATACTCCTTAAAACTTATCATTTGATATTCTTTTCTTACTTTACTTCTTCACTTTTCTAAATACTTATAACTTCTCAAAGCTAACTCCTTAAAACTGAAATTCTATCTTCTTTTCTTACTTTACTTCTTCACTTTTCTAAATACTTATTACTTCTCAAAGCATACTCCTTAAAACTGAAATTCTATCTTCTTTTCTTACTTTACTTCTTCACTTTTCTAAATACTTATTACTTCTCAAAGCATACTCTTTAAAACTGAAATTCTATCTTCTTTTCTTACTTTACTTCTTCACTTTTCTAAATACTTATAACTTCTCAAAGCTAACTCCTTAAAACTGAAATTCTATCTTCTTTTCTTACTTTACTTCTTCACTTTTCTAAATAATTATTACTTCTCAAAGCTAACTCCTTAAAACATAAATTCTATCTTCTTTTCTTACTTTACTTCTTCACTTTTCAAAATACTTATTACTTCTCAAAGCATACTCCTTAAAACTTATCATTTGATATTCTTTTCTTACTTTACTTTACTTCACTTTTCTAAATACTTATTACTTCTCAAAGCATACTCCTTAAAACTGAAATTCTATCTTCTTTTCTTACTTTACTTCTTCACTTTTCTAAATACTTATTACTTCTCAAAGCATACTCCTTAAAACTTATCATTTGATATTCTTTTCTTACTTTACTTCTTCACTTTTCTAAATACTTATTACTTCTCAAAGCATACTCTTTAAAACTGAAATTCTATCTTCTTTTCTTACTTTACTTCTTCACTTTTCTAAATACTTATTACTTCTCAAAGCATACTCCTTAAAACTTATCATTTGATATTCTTTTCTTACTTTACTTCTTCACTTTTCTAAATACTTATAACTTCTCAAAGCTAACTCCTTAAAACTGAAATTCTATCTTCTTTTCTTACTTTACTTCTTCACTTTTCTAAATACTTATTACTTCTCAAAGCATACTCCTTAAAACTTATCATTTGATATTCTTTTCTTACTTTACTTCTTCACTTTTCTAAATACTTATTACTTCTCAAAGCATACTCTTTAAAACTGAAATTCTATCTTCTTTTCTTACTTTACTTCTTCACTTTTCTAAATACTTATTACTTCTCAAAGCATACTCCTTAAAACTTATCATTTGATATTCTTTTCTTACTTTACTTCTTCACTTTTCTAAATACTTATAACTTCTCAAAGCTAACTCCTTAAAACTGAAATTCTATCTTCTTTTCTTACTTTACTTCTTCACTTTTCTAATGCTAACTTTCATCTACAAGCATATCTTGACAAACCGAATACAGATTCTTAATTATGACATTATTACTAACATTTTGGATATTATAACTTATATTTTAGTGCTTGCTACGAAAACTTATAATTAGATATTCTTTTCTTACTTTACTTCTTCACCTTTCAAATTCTTATTACTTCTCAAAGCATACTCCTTAAAACTGAAATTCTATCTTCTTTTCTTACTTTACTTCTTCACTTTTCTAAATACTTATTACTTCTCAAAGCATACTCCTTAAAACTGAAATTCTATCTTCTTTTCTTACTTTACTTCTTCACTTTTCTAAATACTTATTACTTCTCAAAGCATACTCTTTAAAACTGAAATTCTATCTTCTTTTCTTACTTTACTTCTTCACTTTTCTAAATACTTATTACTTCTCAAAGCATACTCCTTAAAACTTATCATTTGATATTCTTTTCTTACTTTACTTCTTCACTTTTCTAAATACTTATAACTTCTCAAAGCTAACTCCTTAAAACTGAAATTCTATCTTCTTTTCTTACTTTACTTCTTCACTTTTCTAATGCTAACTTTCATCTACAAGCATATCTTGACAAACCGAATACAGATTCTTAATTATGACATTATTACTAACATTTTGGATATTATAACTTATATTTTAGTGCTTGCTACGAAAACTTATAATTAGATATTCTTTTCTTACTTTACTTCTTCACCTTTCAAATTCTTATTACTTCTCAAAGCATACTCCTTAAAACTGAAATTCTATCTTCTTTTCTTACTTTACTTCTTCACTTTTCTAAATACTTATTACTTCTCAAAGCATACTCCTTAAAACTGAAATTCTATCTTCTTTTCTTACTTTACTTCTTCACTTTTCTAAATACTTATTACTTCTCAAAGCATACTCTTTAAAACTGAAATTCTATCTTCTTTTCTTACTTTACTTCTTCACTTTTCTAAATACTTATAACTTCTCAAAGCTAACTCCTTAAAACTGAAATTCTATCTTCTTTTCTTACTTTACTTCTTCACTTTTCTAAATAATTATTACTTCTCAAAGCTAACTCCTTAAAACATAAATTCTATCTTCTTTTCTTACTTTACTTCTTCACTTTTCAAAATACTTATTACTTCTCAAAGCATACTCCTTAAAACTTATCATTTGATATTCTTTTCTTACTTTACTTTACTTCACTTTTCTAAATACTTATTACTTCTCAAAGCATACTCCTTAAAACTGAAATTCTATCTTCTTTTCTTACTTTACTTCTTCACTTTTCTAAATACTTATTACTTCTCAAAGCATACTCCTTAAAACTTATCATTTGATATTCTTTTCTTACTTTACTTCTTCACTTTTCTAAATACTTATTACTTCTCAAAGCATACTCTTTAAAACTGAAATTCTATCTTCTTTTCTTACTTTACTTCTTCACTTTTCTAAATACTTATTACTTCTCAAAGCATACTCCTTAAAACTTATCATTTGATATTCTTTTCTTACTTTACTTCTTCACTTTTCTAAATACTTATAACTTCTCAAAGCTAACTCCTTAAAACTGAAATTCTATCTTCTTTTCTTACTTTACTTCTTCACTTTTCTAATGCTAACTTTCATCTACAAGCATATCTTGACAAACCGAATACAGATTCTTAATTATGACATTATTACTAACATTTTGGATATTATAACTTATATTTTAGTGCTTGCTACGAAAACTTATAATTAGATATTCTTTTCTTACTTTACTTCTTCACCTTTCAAATTCTTATTACTTCTCAAAGCATACTCCTTAAAACTGAAATTCTATCTTCTTTTCTTACTTTACTTCTTCACTTTTCTAAATACTTATTACTTCTCAAAGCATACTCCTTAAAACTGAAATTCTATCTTCTTTTCTTACTTTACTTCTTCACTTTTCTAAATACTTATTACTTCTCAAAGCATACTCTTTAAAACTGAAATTCTATCTTCTTTTCTTACTTTACTTCTTCACTTTTCTAAATACTTATTACTTCTCAAAGCATACTCCTTAAAACTTATCATTTGATATTCTTTTCTTACTTTACTTCTTCACTTTTCTAAATACTTATAACTTCTCAAAGCTAACTCCTTAAAACTGAAATTCTATCTTCTTTTCTTACTTTACTTCTTCACTTTTCTAATGCTAACTTTCATCTACAAGCATATCTTGACAAACCGAATACAGATTCTTAATTATGACATTATTACTAACATTTTGGATATTATAACTTATATTTTAGTGCTTGCTACGAAAACTTATAATTAGATATTCTTTTCTTACTTTACTTCTTCACCTTTCAAATTCTTATTACTTCTCAAAGCATACTCCTTAAAACTGAAATTCTATCTTCTTTTCTTACTTTACTTCTTCACTTTTCTAAATACTTATTACTTCTCAAAGCATACTCCTTAAAACTGAAATTCTATCTTCTTTTCTTACTTTACTTCTTCACTTTTCTAAATACTTATTACTTCTCAAAGCATACTCTTTAAAACTGAAATTCTATCTTCTTTTCTTACTTTACTTCTTCACTTTTCTAAATACTTATTACTTCTCAAAGCATACTCCTTAAAACTTATCATTTGATATTCTTTTCTTACTTTACTTTACTTCACTTTTCTAAATACTTATAACTTCTCAAAGCTAACTCCTTAAAACTGAAATTCTATCTTCTTTTCTTACTTTACTTCTTCACTTTTCAAAATACTTATTACTTCTCAAAGCATACTCCTTAAAACTTATCATTTGATATTCTTTTCTTACTTTACTTTACTTCACTTTTCTAAATACTTATTACTTCTCAAAGCATACTCCTTAAAACTGAAATTCTATCTTCTTTTCTTACTTTACTTCTTCACTTTTCTAAATACTTATTACTTCTCAAAGCATACTCCTTAAAACTTATCATTTGATATTCTTTTCTTACTTTACTTCTTCACTTTTCTAAATACTTATTACTTCTCAAAGCATACTCTTTAAAACTGAAATTCTATCTTCTTTTCTTACTTTACTTCTTCACTTTTCTAAATACTTATTACTTCTCAAAGCATACTCCTTAAAACTGAAATTCTATCTTCTTTTCTTACTTTACTTCTTCACTTTTCTAAAT
The DNA here is from genome assembly GCA_946699065.1 of Loxodes magnus. Classification (NCBI taxonomy): domain Eukaryota; phylum Ciliophora; class Karyorelictea; order Loxodida; family Loxodidae; genus Loxodes; species Loxodes magnus. The sequence continues at coordinate 77,854 of CAMPDV010000934.1, forward strand.
ACTTATTACTTCTCAAAGCATACTCTTTAAAACTGAAATTCTATCTTCTTTTCTTACTTTACTTCTTCACTTTTCTAAATACTTATTACTTCTCAAAGCATACTCCTTAAAACTTATCATTTGATATTCTTTTCTTACTTTACTTCTTCACTTTTCTAAATACTTATAACTTCTCAAAGCTAACTCCTTAAAACTGAAATTCTATCTTCTTTTCTTACTTTACTTCTTCACTTTTCTAATGCTAACTTTCATCTACAAGCATATCTTGACAAACCGAATACAGATTCTTAATTATGACATTATTACTAACATTTTGGATATTATAACTTATATTTTAGTGCTTGCTACGAAAACTTATAATTAGATATTCTTTTCTTACTTTACTTCTTCACCTTTCAAATTCTTATTACTTCTCAAAGGCATACTCCTTAAAACTGAAATTCTATCTTCTTTTCTTACTTTACTTCTTCACTTTTCTAAATACTTATTACTTCTCAAAGCATACTCCTTAAAACTGAAATTCTATCTTCTTTTCTTACTTTACTTCTTCACTTTTCTAAATACTTATTACTTCTCAAAGCATACTCTTTAAAACTGAAATTCTATCTTCTTTTCTTACTTTACTTCTTCACTTTTCTAAATACTTATTACTTCTCAAAGCATACTCCTTAAAACTTATCATTTGATATTCTTTTCTTACTTTACTTCTTCACTTTTCTAAATACTTATAACTTCTCAAAGCTAACTCCTTAAAACTGAAATTCTATCTTCTTTTCTTACTTTACTTCTTCACTTTTCTAAATACTTATTACTTCTCAAAGCATACTCTTTAAAACTGAAATTCTATCTTCTTTTCTTACTTTACTTCTTCACTTTTCTAAATACTTATAACTTCTCAAAGCTAACTCCTTAAAACTGAAATTCTATCTTCTTTTCTTACTTTACTTCTTCACTTTTCTAAATAATTATTACTTCTCAAAGCTAACTCCTTAAAACATAAATTCTATCTTCTTTTCTTACTTTACTTCTTCACTTTTCAAAATACTTATTACTTCTCAAAGCATACTCCTTAAAACTTATCATTTGATATTCTTTTCTTACTTTACTTTACTTCACTTTTCTAAATACTTATTACTTCTCAAAGCATACTCCTTAAAACTGAAATTCTATCTTCTTTTCTTACTTTACTTCTTCACTTTTCTAAATACTTATTACTTCTCAAAGCATACTCCTTAAAACTTATCATTTGATATTCTTTTCTTACTTTACTTCTTCACTTTTCTAAATACTTATTACTTCTCAAAGCATACTCTTTAAAACTGAAATTCTATCTTCTTTTCTTACTTTACTTCTTCACTTTTCTAAATACTTATTACTTCTCAAAGCATACTCCTTAAAACTTATCATTTGATATTCTTTTCTTACTTTACTTCTTCACTTTTCTAAATACTTATAACTTCTCAAAGCTAACTCCTTAAAACTGAAATTCTATCTTCTTTTCTTACTTTACTTCTTCACTTTTCTAAATAATTATTACTTCTCAAAGCTAACTCCTTAAAACATAAATTCTATCTTCTTTTCTTACTTTACTTCTTCACTTTTCAAAATACTTATTACTTCTCAAAGCATACTCCTTAAAACTTATCATTTGATATTCTTTTCTTACTTTACTTTACTTCACTTTTCTAAATACTTATTACTTCTCAAAGCATACTCCTTAAAACTGAAATTCTATCTTCTTTTCTTACTTTACTTCTTCACTTTTCTAAATACTTATTACTTCTCAAAGCATACTCCTTAAAACTTATCATTTGATATTCTTTTCTTACTTTACTTCTTCACTTTTCTAAATACTTATTACTTCTCAAAGCATACTCTTTAAAACTGAAATTCTATCTTCTTTTCTTACTTTACTTCTTCACTTTTCTAAATACTTATTACTTCTCAAAGCATACTCCTTAAAACTTATCATTTGATATTCTTTTCTTACTTTACTTCTTCACTTTTCTAAATACTTATAACTTCTCAAAGCTAACTCCTTAAAACTGAAATTCTATCTTCTTTTCTTACTTTACTTCTTCACTTTTCTAATGCTAACTTTCATCTACAAGCATATCTTGACAAACCGAATACAGATTCTTAATTATGACATTATTACTAACATTTTGGATATTATAACTTATATTTTAGTGCTTGCTACGAAAACTTATAATTAGATATTCTTTTCTTACTTTACTTCTTCACCTTTCAAATTCTTATTACTTCTCAAAGCATACTCCTTAAAACTGAAATTCTATCTTCTTTTCTTACTTTACTTCTTCACTTTTCTAAATACTTATTACTTCTCAAAGCATACTCCTTAAAACTGAAATTCTATCTTCTTTTCTTACTTTACTTCTTCACTTTTCTAAATACTTATTACTTCTCAAAGCATACTCTTTAAAACTGAAATTCTATCTTCTTTTCTTACTTTACTTCTTCACTTTTCTAAATACTTATTACTTCTCAAAGCATACTCCTTAAAACTTATCATTTGATATTCTTTTCTTACTTTACTTTACTTCACTTTTCTAAATACTTATAACTTCTCAAAGCTAACTCCTTAAAACTGAAATTCTATCTTCTTTTCTTACTTTACTTCTTCACTTTTCAAAATACTTATTACTTCTCAAAGCATACTCCTTAAAACTTATCATTTGATATTCTTTTCTTACTTTACTTTACTTCACTTTTCTAAATACTTATTACTTCTCAAAGCATACTCCTTAAAACTGAAATTCTATCTTCTTTTCTTACTTTACTTCTTCACTTTTCTAAATACTTATTACTTCTCAAAGCATACTCCTTAAAACTTATCATTTGATATTCTTTTCTTACTTTACTTCTTCACTTTTCTAAATACTTATTACTTCTCAAAGCATACTCTTTAAAACTGAAATTCTATCTTCTTTTCTTACTTTACTTCTTCACTTTTCTAAATACTTATTACTTCTCAAAGCATACTCCTTAAAACTGAAATTCTATCTTCTTTTCTTACTTTACTTCTTCACTTTTCTAAATACTTATTACTTCTCAAAGCATACTCTTTAAAACTGAAATTCTATCTTCTTTTCTTACTTTACTTCTTCACTTTTCTAAATACTTATTACTTCTCAAAGCATACTCCTTAAAACTTATCATTTGATATTCTTTTCTTACTTTACTTCTTCACTTTTCTAAATACTTATAACTTCTCAAAGCTAACTCCTTAAAACTGAAATTCTATCTTCTTTTCTTACTTTACTTCTTCACTTTTCTAATGCTAACTTTCATCTACAAGCATATCTTGACAAACCGAATACAGATTCTTAATTATGACATTATTACTAACATTTTGGATATTATAACTTATATTTTAGTGCTTGCTACGAAAACTTATAATTAGATATTCTTTTCTTACTTTACTTCTTCACCTTTCAAATTCTTATTACTTCTCAAAGCATACTCCTTAAAACTGAAATTCTATCTTCTTTTCTTACTTTACTTCTTCACTTTTCTAAATACTTATTACTTCTCAAAGCATACTCCTTAAAACTGAAATTCTATCTTCTTTTCTTACTTTACTTCTTCACTTTTCTAAATACTTATTACTTCTCAAAGCATACTCTTTAAAACTGAAATTCTATCTTCTTTTCTTACTTTACTTCTTCACTTTTCTAAATACTTATTACTTCTCAAAGCATACTCCTTAAAACTTATCATTTGATATTCTTTTCTTACTTTACTTCTTCACTTTTCTAAATACTTATAACTTCTCAAAGCTAACTCCTTAAAACTGAAATTCTATCTTCTTTTCTTACTTTACTTCTTCACTTTTCTAATGCTAACTTTCATCTACAAGCATATCTTGACAAACCGAATACAGATTCTTAATTATGACATTATTACTAACATTTTGGATATTATAACTTATATTTTAGTGCTTGCTACGAAAACTTATAATTAGATATTCTTTTCTTACTTTACTTCTTCACCTTTCAAATTCTTATTACTTCTCAAAGCATACTCCTTAAAACTGAAATTCTATCTTCTTTTCTTACTTTACTTCTTCACTTTTCTAAATACTTATTACTTCTCAAAGCATACTCCTTAAAACTGAAATTCTATCTTCTTTTCTTACTTTACTTCTTCACTTTTCTAAATACTTATTACTTCTCAAAGCATACTCTTTAAAACTGAAATTCTATCTTCTTTTCTTACTTTACTTCTTCACTTTTCTAAATACTTATAACTTCTCAAAGCTAACTCCTTAAAACTGAAATTCTATCTTCTTTTCTTACTTTACTTCTTCACTTTTCTAAATAATTATTACTTCTCAAAGCTAACTCCTTAAAACATAAATTCTATCTTCTTTTCTTACTTTACTTCTTCACTTTTCAAAATACTTATTACTTCTCAAAGCATACTCCTTAAAACTTATCATTTGATATTCTTTTCTTACTTTACTTTACTTCACTTTTCTAAATACTTATTACTTCTCAAAGCATACTCCTTAAAACTGAAATTCTATCTTCTTTTCTTACTTTACTTCTTCACTTTTCTAAATACTTATTACTTCTCAAAGCATACTCCTTAAAACTTATCATTTGATATTCTTTTCTTACTTTACTTCTTCACTTTTCTAAATACTTATTACTTCTCAAAGCATACTCTTTAAAACTGAAATTCTATCTTCTTTTCTTACTTTACTTCTTCACTTTTCTAAATACTTATTACTTCTCAAAGCATACTCCTTAAAACTTATCATTTGATATTCTTTTCTTACTTTACTTCTTCACTTTTCTAAATACTTATAACTTCTCAAAGCTAACTCCTTAAAAACTGAAATTCTATCTTCTTTTCTTACTTTACTTCTTCACTTTTCTAATGCTAACTTTCATCTACAAGCATATCTTGACAAACCGAATACAGATTCTTAATTATGACATTATTACTAACATTTTGGATATATAACTTATATTTTAGTGCTTGCTACGAAAACTTATAATTAGATATTCTTTTCTTACTTTACTTCTTCACCTTTCAAATTCTTATTACTTCTCAAAGCATACTCCTTAAAACATAAATTCTATCTTCTTTTCTTACTTTACTTCTTCACTTTTCAAAATACTTATTACTTCTCAAAGCATACTCCTTAAAACTTATCATTTGATATTCTTTTCTTACTTTACTTTACTTCACTTTTCTAAATACTTATTACTTCTCAAAGCATACTCCTTAAAACTGAAATTCTATCTTCTTTTCTTACTTTACTTCTTCACTTTTCTAAATACTTATTACTTCTCAAAGCATACTCCTTAAAACTTATCATTTGATATTCTTTTCTTACTTTACTTCTTCACTTTTCTAAATACTTATTACTTCTCAAAGCATACTCTTTAAAACTGAAATTCTATCTTCTTTTCTTACTTTACTTCTTCACTTTTCTAAATACTTATTACTTCTCAAAGCATACTCCTTAAAACTTATCATTTGATATTCTTTTCTTACTTTACTTCTTCACTTTTCTAAATACTTATAACTTCTCAAAGCTAACTCCTTAAAACTGAAATTCTATCTTCTTTTCTTACTTTACTTCTTCACTTTTCTAATGCTAACTTTCATCTACAAGCATATCTTGACAAACCGAATACAGATTCTTAATTATGACATTATTACTAACATTTTGGATATTATAACTTATATTTTAGTGCTTGCTACGAAAACTTATAATTAGATATTCTTTTCTTACTTTACTTCTTCACCTTTCAAATTCTTATTACTTCTCAAAGCATACTCCTTAAAACTGAAATTCTATCTTCTTTTCTTACTTTACTTCTTCACTTTTCTAAATACTTATTACTTCTCAAAGCATACTCCTTAAAACTGAAATTCTATCTTCTTTTCTTACTTTACTTCTTCACTTTTCTAAATACTTATTACTTCTCAAAGCATACTCTTTAAAACTGAAATTCTATCTTCTTTTCTTACTTTAACTTTTCTAAATCTTATTATCTGCATACTCCTTAAAACTTATCATTTGATATTCTTTTCTTACTTTACTTTACTTCACTTTTCTAAATACTTATAACTTCTCAAAGCTAACTCCTTAAAACTGAAATTCTATCTTCTTTTCTTACTTTACTTCTTCACTTTTCTAATGCTAACTTTCATCTACAAGCATATCTTGACAAACCGAATACAGATTCTTAATTATGACATTATTACTAACATTTTGGATATTATAACTTATATTTTAGTGCTTGCTACGAAAACTTATAATTAGATATTCTTTTCTTACTTTACTTCTTCACCTTTCAAATTCTTATTACTTCTCAAAGCATACTCCTTAAAACTGAAATTCTATCTTCTTTTCTTACTTTACTTCTTCACTTTTCTAAATACTTATTACTTCTCAAAGCATACTCCTTAAAACTGAAATTCTATCTTCTTTTCTTACTTTACTTCTTCACTTTTCTAAATACTTATTACTTCTCAAAGCATACTCTTTAAAACTGAAATTCTATCTGCTTTCTTACTTTACTTCTTCACTTTTCTAAATACTTATAACTTCTCAAAGCTAACTCCTTAAAACTGAAATTCTATCTTCTTTTCTTACTTTACTTCTTCACTTTTCTAATGCTAACTTTCATCTACAAGCATATCTTGACAAACCGAATACAGATTCTTAATTATGACATTATTACTAACATTTTGGATATTATAACTTATATTTTAGTGCTTGCTACGAAAACTTATAATTAGATATTCTTTTCTTACTTTACTTCTTCACCTTTCAAATTCTTATTACTTCTCAAAGCATACTCCTTAAAACTGAAATTCTATCTTCTTTTCTTACTTTACTTCTTCACTTTTCTAAATACTTATTACTTCTCAAAGCATACTCCTTAAAACTGAAATTCTATCTTCTTTTCTTACTTTACTTCTTCACTTTTCTAAATACTTATTACTTCTCAAAGCATACTCTTTAAAACTGAAATTCTATCTTCTTTTCTTACTTTACTTCTTCACTTTTCTAAATACTTATAACTTCTCAAAGCTAACTCCTTAAAACTGAAATTCTATCTTCTTTTCTTACTTTACTTCTTCACTTTTCTAAATAATTATTACTTCTCAAAGCTAACTCCTTAAAACATAAATTCTATCTTCTTTTCTTACTTTACTTCTTCACTTTTCAAAATACTTATTACTTCTCAAAGCATACTCCTTAAAACTTATCATTTGATATTCTTTTCTTACTTTACTTTACTTCACTTTTCTAAATACTTATTACTTCTCAAAGCATACTCCTTAAAACTGAAATTCTATCTTCTTTTCTTACTTTACTTCTTCACTTTTCTAAATACTTATTACTTCTCAAAGCATACTCCTTAAAACTTATCATTTGATATTCTTTTCTTACTTTACTTCTTCACTTTTCTAAATACTTATTACTTCTCAAAGCATACTCTTTAAAACTGAAATTCTATCTTCTTTTCTTACTTTACTTCTTCACTTTTCTAAATACTTATTACTTCTCAAAGCATACTCCTTAAAACTTATCATTTGATATTCTTTTCTTACTTTACTTCTTCACTTTTCTAAATACTTATAACTTCTCAAAGCTAACTCCTTAAAACTGAAATTCTATCTTCTTTTCTTACTTTACTTCTTCACTTTTCTAAATACTTATTACTTCTCAAAGCATACTCCTTAAAACTGAAATTCTATCTTCTTTTCTTACTTTACTTCTTCACTTTTCTAAATACTTATTACTTCTCAAAGCATACTCTTTAAAACTGAAATTCTATCTTCTTTTCTTACTTTACTTCTTCACTTTTCTAAATACTTATAACTTCTCAAAGCTAACTCCTTAAAACTGAAATTCTATCTTCTTTTCTTACTTTACTTCTTCACTTTTCTAAATAATTATTACTTCTCAAAGCTAACTCCTTAAAACATAAATTCTATCTTCTTTTCTTACTTTACTTCTTCACTTTTCAAAATACTTATTACTTCTCAAAGCATACTCCTTAAAACTTATCATTTGATATTCTTTTCTTACTTTACTTTACTTCACTTTTCTAAATACTTATTACTTCTCAAAGCATACTCCTTAAAACTGAAATTCTATCTTCTTTTCTTACTTTACTTCTTCACTTTTCTAAATACTTATTACTTCTCAAAGCATACTCCTTAAAACTTATCATTTGATATTCTTTTCTTACTTTACTTCTTCACTTTTCTAAATACTTATTACTTCTCAAAGCATACTCTTTAAAACTGAAATTCTATCTTCTTTTCTTACTTTACTTCTTCACTTTTCTAAATACTTATTACTTCTCAAAGCATACTCCTTAAAACTTATCATTTGATATTCTTTTCTTACTTTACTTCTTCACTTTTCTAAATACTTATAACTTCTCAAAGCTAACTCCTTAAAACTGAAATTCTATCTTCTTTTCTTACTTTACTTCTTCACTTTTCTAAATACTTATTACTTCTCAAAGCATACTCCTTAAAACTTATCATTTGATATTCTTTTCTTACTTTACTTCTTCACTTTTCTAAATACTTATTACTTCTCAAAGCATACTCTTTAAAACTGAAATTCTATCTTCTTTTCTTACTTTACTTCTTCACTTTTCTAAATACTTATTACTTCTCAAAGCATACTCCTTAAAACTTATCATTTGATATTCTTTTCTTACTTTACTTCTTCACTTTTCTAAATACTTATAACTTCTCAAAGCTAACTCCTTAAAACTGAAATTCTATCTTCTTTTCTTACTTTACTTCTTCACTTTTCTAATGCTAACTTTCATCTACAAGCATATCTTGACAAACCGAATACAGATTCTTAATTATGACATTATTACTAACATTTTGGATATTATAACTTATATTTTAGTGCTTGCTACGAAAACTTATAATTAGATATTCTTTTCTTACTTTACTTCTTCACCTTTCAAATTCTTATTACTTCTCAAAGCATACTCCTTAAAACTGAAATTCTATCTTCTTTTCTTACTTTACTTCTTCACTTTTCTAAATACTTATTACTTCTCAAAGCATACTCCTTAAAACTGAAATTCTATCTTCTTTTCTTACTTTACTTCTTCACTTTTCTAAATACTTATTACTTCTCAAAGCATACTCTTTAAAACTGAAATTCTATCTTCTTTTCTTACTTTACTTCTTCACTTTTCTAAATACTTATAACTTCTCAAAGCTAACTCCTTAAAACTGAAATTCTATCTTCTTTTCTTACTTTACTTCTTCACTTTTCTAAATAATTATTACTTCTCAAAGCTAACTCCTTAAAACATAAATTCTATCTTCTTTTCTTACTTTACTTCTTCACTTTTCAAAATACTTATTACTTCTCAAAGCATACTCCTTAAAACTTATCATTTGATATTCTTTTCTTACTTTACTTTACTTCACTTTTCTAAATACTTATTACTTCTCAAAGCATACTCCTTAAAACTGAAATTCTATCTTCTTTTCTTACTTTACTTCTTCACTTTTCTAAATACTTATTACTTCTCAAAGCATACTCCTTAAAACTTATCATTTGATATTCTTTTCTTACTTTACTTCTTCACTTTTCTAAATACTTATTACTTCTCAAAGCATACTCTTTAAAACTGAAATTCTATCTTCTTTTCTTACTTTACTTCTTCACTTTTCTAAATACTTATTACTTCTCAAAGCATACTCCTTAAAACTTATCATTTGATATTCTTTTCTTACTTTACTTCTTCACTTTTCTAAATACTTATAACTTCTCAAAGCTAACTCCTTAAAACTGAAATTCTATCTTCTTTTCTTACTTTACTTCTTCACTTTTCTAATGCTAACTTTCATCTACAAGCATATCTTGACAAACCGAATACAGATTCTTAATTATGACATTATTACTAACATTTTGGATATTATAACTTATATTTTAGTGCTTGCTACGAAAACTTATAATTAGATATTCTTTTCTTACTTTACTTCTTCACCTTTCAAATTCTTATTACTTCTCAAAGCATACTCCTTAAAACTGAAATTCTATCTTCTTTTCTTACTTTACTTCTTCACTTTTCTAAATACTTATTACTTCTCAAAGCATACTCCTTAAAACTGAAATTCTATCTTCTTTTCTTACTTTACTTCTTCACTTTTCTAAATACTTATTACTTCTCAAAGCATACTCTTTAAAACTGAAATTCTATCTTCTTTTCTTACTTTACTTCTTCACTTTTCTAAATACTTATAACTTCTCAAAGCTAACTCCTTAAAACTGAAATTCTATCTTCTTTTCTTACTTTACTTCTTCACTTTTCTAAATAATTATTACTTCTCAAAGCTAACTCCTTAAAACATAAATTCTATCTTCTTTTCTTACTTTACTTCTTCACTTTTCAAAATACTTATTACTTCTCAAAGCATACTCCTTAAAACTTATCATTTGATATTCTTTTCTTACTTTACTTTACTTCACTTTTCTAAATACTTATTACTTCTCAAAGCATACTCCTTAAAACTGAAATTCTATCTTCTTTTCTTACTTTACTTCTTCACTTTTCTAAATACTTATTACTTCTCAAAGCATACTCCTTAAAACTTATCATTTGATATTCTTTTCTTACTTTACTTCTTCACTTTTCTAAATACTTATTACTTCTCAAAGCATACTCTTTAAAACTGAAATTCTATCTTCTTTTCTTACTTTACTTCTTCACTTTTCTAAATACTTATTACTTCTCAAAGCATACTCCTTAAAACTTATCATTTGATATTCTTTTCTTACTTTACTTCTTCACTTTTCTAAATACTTATAACTTCTCAAAGCTAACTCCTTAAAACTGAAATTCTATCTTCTTTTCTTACTTTACTTCTTCACTTTTCTAATGCTAACTTTCATCTACAAGCATATCTTGACAAACCGAATACAGATTCTTAATTATGACATTATTACTAACATTTTGGATATTATAACTTATATTTTAGTGCTTGCTACGAAAACTTATAATTAGATATTCTTTTCTTACTTTACTTCTTCACCTTTCAAATTCTTATTACTTCTCAAAGCATACTCCTTAAAACTGAAATTCTATCTTCTTTTCTTACTTTACTTCTTCACTTTTCTAAATACTTATTACTTCTCAAAGCATACTCCTTAAAACTGAAATTCTATCTTCTTTTCTTACTTTACTTCTTCACTTTTCTAAATACTTATTACTTCTCAAAGCATACTCTTTAAAACTGAAATTCTATCTTCTTTTCTTACTTTACTTCTTCACTTTTCTAAATACTTATTACTTCTCAAAGCATACTCCTTAAAACTTATCATTTGATATTCTTTTCTTACTTTACTTTACTTTACTTCACTTTTCTAAATACTTATAACTTCTCAAAGCTAACTCCTTAAAACTGAAATTCTATCTTCTTTTCTTACTTTACTTCTTCACTTTTCTAATGCTAACTTTCATCTACAAGCATATCTTGACAAACCGAATACAGATTCTTAATTATGACATTATTACTAACATTTTGGATATTATAACTTATATTTTAGTGCTTGCTACGAAAACTTATAATTAGATATTCTTTTCTTACTTTACTTCTTCACCTTTCAAATTCTTATTACTTCTCAAAGCATACTCCTTAAAACTGAAATTCTATCTTCTTTTCTTACTTTACTTCTTCACTTTTCTAAATACTTATTACTTCTCAAAGCATACTCCTTAAAACTGAAATTCTATCTTCTTTTCTTACTTTACTTCTTCACTTTTCTAAATACTTATTACTTCTCAAAGCATACTCTTTAAAACTGAAATTCTATCTTCTTTTCTTACTTTACTTCTTCACTTTTCTAAATACTTATAACTTCTCAAAGCTAACTCCTTAAAACTGAAATTCTATCTTCTTTTCTTACTTTACTTCTTCACTTTTCTAAATAATTATTACTTCTCAAAGCTAACTCCTTAAAACATAAATTCTATCTTCTTTTCTTACTTTACTTCTTCACTTTTCAAAATACTTATTACTTCTCAAAGCATACTCCTTAAAACTTATCATTTGATATTCTTTTCTTACTTTACTTTACTTCACTTTTCTAAATACTTATTACTTCTCAAAGCATACTCCTTAAAACTGAAATTCTATCTTCTTTTCTTACTTTACTTCTTCACTTTTCTAAATACTTATTACTTCTCAAAGCATACTCCTTAAAACTTATCATTTGATATTCTTTTCTTACTTTACTTCTTCACTTTTCTAAATACTTATTACTTCTCAAAGCATACTCTTTAAAACTGAAATTCTATCTTCTTTTCTTACTTTACTTCTTCACTTTTCTAAATACTTATTACTTCTCAAAGCATACTCCTTAAAACTTATCATTTGATATTCTTTTCTTACTTTACTTCTTCACTTTTCTAAATACTTATAACTTCTCAAAGCTAACTCCTTAAAACTGAAATTCTATCTTCTTTTCTTACTTTACTTCTTCACTTTTCTAATGCTAACTTTCATCTACAAGCATATCTTGACAAACCGAATACAGATTCTTAATTATGACATTATTACTAACATTTTGGATATTATAACTTATATTTTAGTGCTTGCTACGAAAACTTATAATTAGATATTCTTTTCTTACTTTACTTCTTCACCTTTCAAATTCTTATTACTTCTCAAAGCATACTCCTTAAAACTGAAATTCTATCTTCTTTTCTTACTTTACTTCTTCACTTTTCTAAATACTTATTACTTCTCAAAGCATACTCCTTAAAACTGAAATTCTATCTTCTTTTCTTACTTTACTTCTTCACTTTTCTAAATACTTATTACTTCTCAAAGCATACTCTTTAAAACTGAAATTCTATCTTCTTTTCTTACTTTACTTCTTCACTTTTCTAAATACTTATTACTTCTCAAAGCATACTCCTTAAAACTTATCATTTGATATTCTTTTCTTACTTTACTTTACTTCACTTTTCTAAATACTTATAACTTCTCAAAGCTAACTCCTTAAAACTGAAATTCTATCTTCTTTTCTTACTTTACTTCTTCACTTTTCTAATGCTAACTTTCATCTACAAGCATATCTTGACAAACCGAATACAGATTCTTAATTATGACATTATTACTAACATTTTGGATATTATAACTTATATTTTAGTGCTTGCTACGAAAACTTATAATTAGATATTCTTTTCTTACTTTACTTCTTCACCTTTCAAATTCTTATTACTTCTCAAAGCATACTCCTTAAAACTGAAATTCTATCTTCTTTTCTTACTTTACTTCTTCACTTTTCTAAATACTTATTACTTCTCAAAGCATACTCCTTAAAACTGAAATTCTATCTTCTTTTCTTACTTTACTTCTTCACTTTTCTAAATACTTATTACTTCTCAAAGCATACTCTTTAAAACTGAAATTCTATCTGCTTTCTTACTTTACTTCTTCACTTTTCTAAATACTTATAACTTCTCAAAGCTAACTCCTTAAAACTGAAATTCTATCTTCTTTTCTTACTTTACTTCTTCACTTTTCTAATGCTAACTTTCATCTACAAGCATATCTTGACAAACCGAATACAGATTCTTAATTATGACATTATTACTAACATTTTGGATATTATAACTTATATTTTAGTGCTTGCTACGAAAACTTATAATTAGATATTCTTTTCTTACTTTACTTCTTCACCTTTCAAATTCTTATTACTTCTCAAAGCATACTCCTTAAAACTGAAATTCTATCTTCTTTTCTTACTTTACTTCTTCACTTTTCTAAATACTTATTACTTCTCAAAGCATACTCTTTAAAACTGAAATTCTATCTTCTTTTCTTACTTTACTTCTTCACTTTTCTAAATACTTATTACTTCTCAAAGCATACTCCTTAAAACTTATCATTTGATATTCTTTTCTTACTTTACTTTACTTCACTTTTCTAAATACTTATAACTTCTCAAAGCTAACTCCTTAAAACTGAAATTCTATCTTCTTTTCTTACTTTACTTCTTCACTTTTCTAATGCTAACTTTCATCTACAAGCATATCTTGACAAACCGAATACAGATTCTTAATTATGACATTATTACTAACATTTTGGATATTATAACTTATATTTTAGTGCTTGCTACGAAAACTTATAATTAGATATTCTTTTCTTACTTTACTTCTTCACCTTTCAAATTCTTATTACTTCTCAAAGCATACTCCTTAAAACTGAAATTCTATCTTCTTTTCTTACTTTACTTCTTCACTTTTCTAAATACTTATTACTTCTCAAAGCATACTCCTTAAAACTGAAATTCTATCTTCTTTTCTTACTTTACTTCTTCACTTTTCTAAATACTTATTACTTCTCAAAGCATACTCTTTAAAACTGAAATTCTATCTTCTTTTCTTACTTTACTTCTTCACTTTTCTAAATACTTATTACTTCTCAAAGCATACTCCTTAAAACTTATCATTTGATATTCTTTTCTTACTTTACTTTACTTCACTTTTCTAAATACTTATAACTTCTCAAAGCTAACTCCTTAAAACATAAATTCTATCTTCTTTTCTTACTTTACTTCTTCACTTTTCTAATGCTAACTTTCATCTACAAGCATATCTTGACAAACCGAATACAGATTCTTAATTATGACATTATTACTAACATTTTGGATATTATAACTTATATTTTAGTGCTTGCTACGAAAACTTATAATTAGATATTCTTTTCTTACTTTACTTCTTCACCTTTCAAATTCTTATTACTTCTCAAAGCATACTCCTTAAAACTGAAATTCTATCTTCTTTTCTTACTTTACTTCTTCACTTTTCTAAATACTTATTACTTCTCAAAGCATACTCCTTAAAACTGAAATTCTATCTTCTTTTCTTACTTTACTTCTTCACTTTTCTAAATACTTATTACTTCTCAAAGCATACTCTTTAAAACTGAAATTCTATCTGCTTTCTTACTTTACTTCTTCACTTTTCTAAATACTTATAACTTCTCAAAGCTAACTCCTTAAAACTGAAATTCTATCTTCTTTTCTTACTTTACTTCTTCACTTTTCTAATGCTAACTTTCATCTACAAGCATATCTTGACAAACCGAATACAGATTCTTAATTATGACATTATTACTAACATTTTGGATATTATAACTTATATTTTAGTGCTTGCTACGAAAACTTATAATTAGATATTCTTTTCTTACTTTACTTCTTCACCTTTCAAATTCTTATTACTTCTCAAAGCATACTCCTTAAAACTGAAATTCTATCTTCTTTTCTTACTTTACTTCTTCACTTTTCTAAATACTTATTACTTCTCAAAGCATACTCTTTAAAACTGAAATTCTATCTTCTTTTCTTACTTTACTTCTTCACTTTTCTAAATACTTATTACTTCTCAAAGCATACTCCTTAAAACTTATCATTTGATATTCTTTTCTTACTTTACTTTACTTCACTTTTCTAAATACTTATAACTTCTCAAAGCTAACTCCTTAAAACTGAAATTCTATCTTCTTTTCTTACTTTACTTCTTCACTTTTCTAATGCTAACTTTCATCTACAAGCATATCTTGACAAACCGAATACAGATTCTTAATTATGACATTATTACTAACATTTTGGATATTATAACTTATATTTTAGTGCTTGCTACGAAAACTTATAATTAGATATTCTTTTCTTACTTTACTTCTTCACCTTTCAAATTCTTATTACTTCTCAAAGCATACTCCTTAAAACTGAAATTCTATCTTCTTTTCTTACTTTACTTCTTCACTTTTCTAAATACTTATTACTTCTCAAAGCATACTCCTTAAAACTGAAATTCTATCTTCTTTTCTTACTTTACTTCTTCACTTTTCTAAATACTTATTACTTCTCAAAGCATACTCTTTAAAACTGAAATTCTATCTTCTTTTCTTACTTTACTTCTTCACTTTTCTAAATACTTATAACTTCTCAAAGCTAACTCCTTAAAACTGAAATTCTATCTTCTTTTCTTACTTTACTTCTTCACTTTTCTAAATAATTATTACTTCTTAAAGCTAACTCCTTAAAACATAAATTCTATCTTCTTTTCTTACTTTACTTCTTCACTTTTCAAAATACTTATTACTTCTCAAAGCATACTCCTTAAAACTTATCATTTGATATTCTTTTCTTACTTTACTTTACTTCACTTTTCTAAATACTTATAACTTCTCAAAGCTAACTCCTTAAAACTGAAATTCTATCTTCTTTTCTTACTTTACTTCTTCACTTTTCTAAATAATTATTACTTCTCAAAGCTAACTCCTTAAAACATAAATTCTATCTTCTTTTCTTACTTTACTTCTTCACTTTTCAAAATACTTATTACTTCTCAAAGCATACTCCTTAAAACTTATCATTTGATATTCTTTTCTTACTTTACTTCTTCACTTTTCTAAATACTTATTACTTCTCAAAGCATACTCTTTAAAACTGAAATTCTATCTTCTTTTCTTACTTTACTTCTTCACTTTTCTAAATACTTATTACTTCTCAAAGCATACTCCTTAAAACTTATCATTTGATATTCTTTTCTTACTTTACTTTACTTCACTTTTCTAAATACTTATAACTTCTCAAAGCATACTCCTTCTAAATACTTATAACTTCTCAAAGCTAACTCCTTAAAACTGAAATTCTATCTTCTTTTCTTACTTTACTTCTTCACTTTTCTAATGCTAACTTTCATCTACAAGCATATCTTGACAAACCGAATACAGATTCTTAATTATGACATTATTACTAACATTTTGGATATTATAACTTATATTTTAGTGCTTGCTACGAAAACTTATAATTAGATATTCTTTTCTTACTTTACTTCTTCACCTTTCAAATTCTTATTACTTCTCAAAGCATACTCCTTAAAACTGAAATTCTATCTTCTTTTCTTACTTTACTTCTTCACTTTTCTAAATACTTATTACTTCTCAAAGCATACTCCTTAAAACTGAAATTCTATCTTCTTTTCTTACTTTACTTCTTCACTTTTCTAAATACTTATTACTTCTCAAAGCATACTCTTTAAAACTGAAATTCTATCTTCTTTTCTTACTTTACTTCTTCACTTTTCTAAATACTTATTACTTCTCAAAGCTAACTCCTTAAAACTTAAATTCTATCTTCTTTTCTTACTTTACTTCTTCACTTTTCTAAATACTTATAACTTCTCAAAGCTAACTCCTTAAAACTGAAATTCTATCTTCTTTTCTTACTTTACTTCTTCACTTTTCTAATGCTAACTTTCATCTACAAGCATATCTTGACAAACCGAATACAGATTCTTAATTATGACATTATTACTAACATTTTGGATATTATAACTTATATTTTAGTGCTTGCTACGAAAACTTATAATTAGATATTCTTTTCTTACTTTACTTCTTCACCTTTCAAATTCTTATTACTTCTCAAAGCATACTCCTTAAAACTGAAATTCTATCTTCTTTTCTTACTTTACTTCTTCACTTTTCTAAATACTTATTACTTCTCAAAGCATACTCCTTAAAACTGAAATTCTATCTTCTTTTCTTACTTTACTTCTTCACTTTTCTAAATACTTATTACTTCTCAAAGCATACTCTTTAAAACTGAAATTCTATCTGCTTTCTTACTTTACTTCTTCACTTTTCTAAATACTTATAACTTCTCAAAGCTAACTCCTTAAAACTGAAATTCTATCTTCTTTTCTTACTTTACTTCTTCACTTTTCTAATGCTAACTTTCATCTACAAGCATATCTTGACAAACCGAATACAGATTCTTAATTATGACATTATTACTAACATTTTGGATATTATAACTTATATTTTAGTGCTTGCTACGAAAACTTATAATTAGATATTCTTTTCTTACTTTACTTCTTCACCTTTCAAATTCTTATTACTTCTCAAAGCATACTCCTTAAAACTGAAATTCTATCTTCTTTTCTTACTTTACTTCTTCACTTTTCTAAATACTTATTACTTCTCAAAGCATACTCTTTAAAACTGAAATTCTATCTTCTTTTCTTACTTTACTTCTTCACTTTTCTAAATACTTATTACTTCTCAAAGCATACTCCTTAAAACTTATCATTTGATATTCTTTTCTTACTTTACTTTACTTCACTTTTCTAAATACTTATAACTTCTCAAAGCTAACTCCTTAAAACTGAAATTCTATCTTCTTTTCTTACTTTACTTCTTCACTTTTCTAATGCTAACTTTCATCTACAAGCATATCTTGACAAACCGAATACAGATTCTTAATTATGACATTATTACTAACATTTTGGATATTATAACTTATATTTTAGTGCTTGCTACGAAAACTTATAATTAGATATTCTTTTCTTACTTTACTTCTTCACCTTTCAAATTCTTATTACTTCTCAAAGCATACTCCTTAAAACTGAAATTCTATCTTCTTTTCTTACTTTACTTCTTCACTTTTCTAAATACTTATTACTTCTCAAAGCATACTCCTTAAAACTGAAATTCTATCTTCTTTTCTTACTTTACTTCTTCACTTTTCTAAATACTTATTACTTCTCAAAGCATACTCTTTAAAACTGAAATTCTATCTTCTTTTCTTACTTTACTTCTTCACTTTTCTAAATACTTATAACTTCTCAAAGCTAACTCCTTAAAACTGAAATTCTATCTTCTTTTCTTACTTTACTTCTTCACTTTTCTAAATAATTATTACTTCTTAAAGCTAACTCCTTAAAACATAAATTCTATCTTCTTTTCTTACTTTACTTCTTCACTTTTCAAAATACTTATTACTTCTCAAAGCATACTCCTTAAAACTTATCATTTGATATTCTTTTCTTACTTTACTTTACTTCACTTTTCTAAATACTTATAACTTCTCAAAGCTAACTCCTTAAAACTGAAATTCTATCTTCTTTTCTTACTTTACTTCTTCACTTTTCTAAATAATTATTACTTCTCAAAGCTAACTCCTTAAAACATAAATTCTATCTTCTTTTCTTACTTTAC
This sequence comes from Loxodes magnus, assembly GCA_946699065.1. NCBI lineage: Eukaryota > Ciliophora > Karyorelictea > Loxodida > Loxodidae > Loxodes > Loxodes magnus. The sequence goes on from CAMPDV010000934.1 coordinate 96,907, forward strand.
TTCTTCACTTTTCAAAATACTTATTACTTCTCAAAGCATACTCCTTAAAACTTATCATTTGATATTCTTTTCTTACTTTACTTCTTCACTTTTCTAAATACTTATTACTTCTCAAAGCATACTCTTTAAAACTGAAATTCTATCTTCTTTTCTTACTTTACTTCTTCACTTTTCTAAATACTTATTACTTCTCAAAGCATACTCCTTAAAACTTATCATTTGATATTCTTTTCTTACTTTACTTTACTTCACTTTTCTAAATACTTATAACTTCTCAAAGCTAACTCCTTAAAACTGAAATTCTATCTTCTTTTCTTACTTTACTTCTTCACTTTTCTAATGCTAACTTTCATCTACAAGCATATCTTGACAAACCGAATACAGATTCTTAATTATGACATTATTACTAACATTTTGGATATTATAACTTATATTTTAGTGCTTGCTACGAAAACTTATAATTAGATATTCTTTTCTTACTTTACTTCTTCACCTTTCAAATTCTTATTACTTCTCAAAGCATACTCCTTAAAACTGAAATTCTATCTTCTTTTCTTACTTTACTTCTTCACTTTTCTAAATACTTATTACTTCTCAAAGCATACTCCTTAAAACTGAAATTCTATCTTCTTTTCTTACTTTACTTCTTCACTTTTCTAAATACTTATTACTTCTCAAAGCATACTCTTTAAAACTGAAATTCTATCTTCTTTTCTTACTTTACTTCTTCACTTTTCTAAATACTTATTACTTCTCAAAGCTAACTCCTTAAAACTTAAATTCTATCTTCTTTTCTTACTTTACTTCTTCACTTTTCTAAATACTTATAACTTCTCAAAGCTAACTCCTTAAAACTGAAATTCTATCTTCTTTTCTTACTTTACTTCTTCACTTTTCAAAATACTTATTACTTCTCAAAGCATACTCCTTAAAACTTATCATTTGATATTCTTTTCTTACTTTACTTTACTTCACTTTTCTAAATACTTATTACTTCTCAAAGCATACTCCTTAAAACTGAAATTCTATCTTCTTTTCTTACTTTACTTCTTCACTTTTCTAATGCTAACTTTCATCTACAAGCATATCTTGACAAACCGAATACAGATTCTTAATTATGACATTATTACTAACATTTTGGATATTATAACTTATATTTTAGTGCTTGCTACGAAAACTTATAATTAGATATTCTTTTCTTACTTTACTTCTTCACCTTTCAAATTCTTATTACTTCTCAAAGCATACTCCTTAAAACTGAAATTCTATCTTCTTTTCTTACTTTACTTCTTCACTTTTCTAAATACTTATTACTTCTCAAAGCATACTCCTTAAAACTGAAATTCTATCTTCTTTTCTTACTTTACTTCTTCACTTTTCTAAATACTTATTACTTCTCAAAGCATACTCTTTAAAACTGAAATTCTATCTTCTTTTCTTACTTTACTTCTTCACTTTTCTAAATACTTATAACTTCTCAAAGCTAACTCCTTAAAACTGAAATTCTATCTTCTTTTCTTACTTTACTTCTTCACTTTTCTAAATAATTATTACTTCTCAAAGCTAACTCCTTAAAACATAAATTCTATCTTCTTTTCTTACTTTACTTCTTCACTTTTCAAAATACTTATTACTTCTCAAAGCATACTCCTTAAAACTTATCATTTGATATTCTTTTCTTACTTTACTTTACTTCACTTTTCTAAATACTTATTACTTCTCAAAGCATACTCCTTAAAACTGAAATTCTATCTTCTTTTCTTACTTTACTTCTTCACTTTTCTAAATACTTATAACTTCTCAAAGCTAACTCCTTAAAACTGAAATTCTATCTTCTTTTCTTACTTTACTTCTTCACTTTTCTAAATAATTATTACTTCTCAAAGCTAACTCCTTAAAACATAAATTCTATCTTCTTTTCTTACTTTACTTCTTCACTTTTCAAAATACTTATTACTTCTCAAAGCATACTCCTTAAAACTTATCATTTGATATTCTTTTCTTACTTTACTTTACTTCACTTTTCTAAATACTTATTACTTCTCAAAGCATACTCCTTAAAACTGAAATTCTATCTTCTTTTCTTACTTTACTTCTTCACTTTTCTAATGCTAACTTTCATCTACAAGCATATCTTGACAAACCGAATACAGATTCTTAATTATGACATTATTACTAACATTTTGGATATTATAACTTATATTTTAGTGCTTGCTACGAAAACTTATAATTAGATATTCTTTTCTTACTTTACTTCTTCACCTTTCAAATTCTTATTACTTCTCAAAGCATACTCCTTAAAACTGAAATTCTATCTTCTTTTCTTACTTTACTTCTTCACTTTTCTAAATACTTATTACTTCTCAAAGCATACTCCTTAAAACTGAAATTCTATCTTCTTTTCTTACTTTACTTCTTCACTTTTCTAAATACTTATTACTTCTCAAAGCATACTCTTTAAAACTGAAATTCTATCTTCTTTTCTTACTTTACTTCTTCACTTTTCTAAATACTTATAACTTCTCAAAGCTAACTCCTTAAAACTGAAATTCTATCTTCTTTTCTTACTTTACTTCTTCACTTTTCTAAATAATTATTACTTCTTAAAGCTAACTCCTTAAAACATAAATTCTATCTTCTTTTCTTACTTTACTTCTTCACTTTTCAAAATACTTATTACTTCTCAAAGCATACTCCTTAAAACTTATCATTTGATATTCTTTTCTTACTTTACTTTACTTCACTTTTCTAAATACTTATTACTTCTCAAAGCATACTCCTTAAAACTGAAATTCTATCTTCTTTTCTTACTTTACTTCTTCACTTTTCTAATGCTAACTTTCATCTACAAGCATATCTTGACAAACCGAATACAGATTCTTAATTATGACATTATTACTAACATTTTGGATATTATAACTTATATTTTAGTGCTTGCTACGAAAACTTATAATTAGATATTCTTTTCTTACTTTACTTCTTCACCTTTCAAATTCTTATTACTTCTCAAAGCATACTCCTTAAAACTGAAATTCTATCTTCTTTTCTTACTTTACTTCTTCACTTTTCTAAATACTTATTACTTCTCAAAGCATACTCCTTAAAACTGAAATTCTATCTTCTTTTCTTACTTTACTTCTTCACTTTTCTAAATACTTATTACTTCTCAAAGCATACTCTTTAAAACTGAAATTCTATCTTCTTTTCTTACTTTACTTCTTCACTTTTCTAAATACTTATTACTTCTCAAAGCTAACTCCTTAAAACTTAAATTCTATCTTCTTTTCTTACTTTACTTCTTCACTTTTCTAAATACTTATAACTTCTCAAAGCTAACTCCTTAAAACTGAAATTCTATCTTCTTTTCTTACTTTACTTCTTCACTTTTCAAAATACTTATTACTTCTCAAAGCATACTCCTTAAAACTTATCATTTGATATTCTTTTCTTACTTTACTTTACTTCACTTTTCTAAATACTTATTACTTCTCAAAGCATACTCCTTAAAACTGAAATTCTATCTTCTTTTCTTACTTTACTTCTTCACTTTTCTAATGCTAACTTTCATCTACAAGCATATCTTGACAAACCGAATACAGATTCTTAATTATGACATTATTACTAACATTTTGGATATTATAACTTATATTTTAGTGCTTGCTACGAAAACTTATAATTAGATATTCTTTTCTTACTTTACTTCTTCACCTTTCAAATTCTTATTACTTCTCAAAGCATACTCCTTAAAACTGAAATTCTATCTTCTTTTCTTACTTTACTTCTTCACTTTTCTAAATACTTATTACTTCTCAAAGCATACTCCTTAAAACTGAAATTCTATCTTCTTTTCTTACTTTACTTCTTCACTTTTCTAAATACTTATTACTTCTCAAAGCATACTCTTTAAAACTGAAATTCTATCTTCTTTTCTTACTTTACTTCTTCACTTTTCTAAATACTTATAACTTCTCAAAGCTAACTCCTTAAAACTGAAATTCTATCTTCTTTTCTTACTTTACTTCTTCACTTTTCTAAATAATTATTACTTCTCAAAGCTAACTCCTTAAAACATAAATTCTATCTTCTTTTCTTACTTTACTTCTTCACTTTTCAAAATACTTATTACTTCTCAAAGCATACTCCTTAAAACTTATCATTTGATATTCTTTTCTTACTTTACTTTACTTCACTTTTCTAAATACTTATTACTTCTCAAAGCATACTCCTTAAAACTGAAATTCTATCTTCTTTTCTTACTTTACTTCTTCACTTTTCTAAATACTTATAACTTCTCAAAGCTAACTCCTTAAAACTGAAATTCTATCTTCTTTTCTTACTTTACTTCTTCACTTTTCTAAATAATTATTACTTCTCAAAGCTAACTCCTTAAAACATAAATTCTATCTTCTTTTCTTACTTTACTTCTTCACTTTTCAAAATACTTATTACTTCTCAAAGCATACTCCTTAAAACTTATCATTTGATATTCTTTTCTTACTTTACTTTACTTCACTTTTCTAAATACTTATTACTTCTCAAAGCATACTCCTTAAAACTGAAATTCTATCTTCTTTTCTTACTTTACTTCTTCACTTTTCTAATGCTAACTTTCATCTACAAGCATATCTTGACAAACCGAATACAGATTCTTAATTATGACATTATTACTAACATTTTGGATATTATAACTTATATTTTAGTGCTTGCTACGAAAACTTATAATTAGATATTCTTTTCTTACTTTACTTCTTCACCTTTCAAATTCTTATTACTTCTCAAAGCATACTCCTTAAAACTGAAATTCTATCTTCTTTTCTTACTTTACTTCTTCACTTTTCTAAATACTTATTACTTCTCAAAGCATACTCCTTAAAACTGAAATTCTATCTTCTTTTCTTACTTTACTTCTTCACTTTTCTAAATACTTATTACTTCTCAAAGCATACTCTTTAAAACTGAAATTCTATCTTCTTTTCTTACTTTACTTCTTCACTTTTCTAAATACTTATAACTTCTCAAAGCTAACTCCTTAAAACTGAAATTCTATCTTCTTTTCTTACTTTACTTCTTCACTTTTCTAAATAATTATTACTTCTTAAAGCTAACTCCTTAAAACATAAATTCTATCTTCTTTTCTTACTTTACTTCTTCACTTTTCAAAATACTTATTACTTCTCAAAGCATACTCCTTAAAACTTATCATTTGATATTCTTTTCTTACTTTACTTTACTTCACTTTTCTAAATACTTATAACTTCTCAAAGCTAACTCCTTAAAACTGAAATTCTATCTTCTTTTCTTACTTTACTTCTTCACTTTTCTAAATAATTATTACTTCTCAAAGCTAACTCCTTAAAACATAAATTCTATCTTCTTTTCTTACTTTACTTCTTCACTTTTCAAAATACTTATTACTTCTCAAAGCATACTCCTTAAAACTTATCATTTGATATTCTTTTCTTACTTTACTTCTTCACTTTTCTAAATACTTATTACTTCTCAAAGCATACTCTTTAAAACTGAAATTCTATCTTCTTTTCTTACTTTACTTCTTCACTTTTCTAAATACTTATTACTTCTCAAAGCATACTCCTTAAAACTTATCATTTGATATTCTTTTCTTACTTTACTTTACTTCACTTTTCTAAATACTTATAACTTCTCAAAGCTAACTCCTTAAAACTGAAATTCTATCTTCTTTTCTTACTTTACTTCTTCACTTTTCTAATGCTAACTTTCATCTACAAGCATATCTTGACAAACCGAATACAGATTCTTAATTATGACATTATTACTAACATTTTGGATATTATAACTTATATTTTAGTGCTTGCTACGAAAACTTATAATTAGATATTCTTTTCTTACTTTACTTCTTCACCTTTCAAATTCTTATTACTTCTCAAAGCATACTCCTTAAAACTGAAATTCTATCTTCTTTTCTTACTTTACTTCTTCACTTTTCTAAATACTTATTACTTCTCAAAGCATACTCCTTAAAACTGAAATTCTATCTTCTTTTCTTACTTTACTTCTTCACTTTTCTAAATACTTATTACTTCTCAAAGCATACTCTTTAAAACTGAAATTCTATCTTCTTTTCTTACTTTACTTCTTCACTTTTCTAAATACTTATTACTTCTCAAAGCTAACTCCTTAAAACTTAAATTCTATCTTCTTTTCTTACTTTACTTCTTCACTTTTCTAAATACTTATAACTTCTCAAAGCTAACTCCTTAAAACTGAAATTCTATCTTCTTTTCTTACTTTACTTCTTCACTTTTCAAAATACTTATTACTTCTCAAAGCATACTCCTTAAAACTTATCATTTGATATTCTTTTCTTACTTTACTTTACTTCACTTTTCTAAATACTTATTACTTCTCAAAGCATACTCCTTAAAACTGAAATTCTATCTTCTTTTCTTACTTTACTTCTTCACTTTTCTAAATACTTATTACTTCTCAAAGCATACTCTTTAAAACTGAAATTCTATCTTCTTTTCTTACTTTACTTCTTCACTTTTCTAAATACTTATTACTTCTCAAAGCTAACTCCTTAAAACTTAAATTCTATCTTCTTTTCTTACTTTACTTTACTTCACTTTTCTAAATACTTATAACTTCTCAAAGCTAACTCCTTAAAACTGAAATTCTATCTTCTTTTCTTACTTTACTTCTTCACTTTTCTAATGCTAACTTTCATCTACAAGCATATCTTGACAAACCGAATACAGATTCTTAATTATGACATTATTACTAACATTTTGGATATTATAACTTATATTTTAGTGCTTGCTACGAAAACTTATAATTAGATATTCTTTTCTTACTTTACTTCTTCACCTTTCAAATTCTTATTACTTCTCAAAGCATACTCCTTAAAACTGAAATTCTATCTTCTTTTCTTACTTTACTTCTTCACTTTTCTAAATACTTATTACTTCTCAAAGCATACTCCTTAAAACTGAAATTCTATCTTCTTTTCTTACTTTACTTCTTCACTTTTCTAAATACTTATTACTTCTCAAAGCATACTCTTTAAAACTGAAATTCTATCTTCTTTTCTTACTTTACTTCTTCACTTTTCTAAATACTTATTACTTCTCAAAGCTAACTCCTTAAAACTTAAATTCTATCTTCTTTTCTTACTTTACTTCTTCACTTTTCTAAATACTTATAACTTCTCAAAGCTAACTCCTTAAAACTGAAATTCTATCTTCTTTTCTTACTTTACTTCTTCACTTTTCAAAATACTTATTACTTCTCAAAGCATACTCCTTAAAACTTATCATTTGATATTCTTTTCTTACTTTACTTTACTTCACTTTTCTAAATACTTATTACTTCTCAAAGCATACTCCTTAAAACTGAAATTCTATCTTCTTTTCTTACTTTACTTCTTCACTTTTCTAATGCTAACTTTCATCTACAAGCATATCTTGACAAACCGAATACAGATTCTTAATTATGACATTATTACTAACATTTTGGATATTATAACTTATATTTTAGTGCTTGCTACGAAAACTTATAATTAGATATTCTTTTCTTACTTTACTTCTTCACCTTTCAAATTCTTATTACTTCTCAAAGCATACTCCTTAAAACTGAAATTCTATCTTCTTTTCTTACTTTACTTCTTCACTTTTCTAAATACTTATTACTTCTCAAAGCATACTCCTTAAAACTGAAATTCTATCTTCTTTTCTTACTTTACTTCTTCACTTTTCTAAATACTTATTACTTCTCAAAGCATACTCTTTAAAACTGAAATTCTATCTTCTTTTCTTACTTTACTTCTTCACTTTTCTAAATACTTATAACTTCTCAAAGCTAACTCCTTAAAACTGAAATTCTATCTTCTTTTCTTACTTTACTTCTTCACTTTTCTAAATAATTATTACTTCTCAAAGCTAACTCCTTAAAACATAAATTCTATCTTCTTTTCTTACTTTACTTCTTCACTTTTCAAAATACTTATTACTTCTCAAAGCATACTCCTTAAAACTTATCATTTGATATTCTTTTCTTACTTTACTTTACTTCACTTTTCTAAATACTTATTACTTCTCAAAGCATACTCCTTAAAACTGAAATTCTATCTTCTTTTCTTACTTTACTTCTTCACTTTTCTAATGCTAACTTTCATCTACAAGCATATCTTGACAAACCGAATACAGATTCTTAATTATGACATTATTACTAACATTTTGGATATTATAACTTATATTTTAGTGCTTGCTACGAAAACTTATAATTAGATATTCTTTTCTTACTTTACTTCTTCACCTTTCAAATTCTTATTACTTCTCAAAGCATACTCCTTAAAACTGAAATTCTATCTTCTTTTCTTACTTTACTTCTTCACTTTTCTAAATACTTATTACTTCTCAAAGCATACTCCTTAAAACTGAAATTCTATCTTCTTTTCTTACTTTACTTCTTCACTTTTCTAAATACTTATTACTTCTCAAAGCATACTCTTTAAAACTGAAATTCTATCTTCTTTTCTTACTTTACTTCTTCACTTTTCTAAATACTTATAACTTCTCAAAGCTAACTCCTTAAAACTGAAATTCTATCTTCTTTTCTTACTTTACTTCTTCACTTTTCTAAATAATTATTACTTCTCAAAGCTAACTCCTTAAAACATAAATTCTATCTTCTTTTCTTACTTTACTTCTTCACTTTTCAAAATACTTATTACTTCTCAAAGCATACTCCTTAAAACTTATCATTTGATATTCTTTTCTTACTTTACTTTACTTCACTTTTCTAAATACTTATTACTTCTCAAAGCATACTCCTTAAAACTGAAATTCTATCTTCTTTTCTTACTTTACTTCTTCACTTTTCTAATGCTAACTTTCATCTACAAGCATATCTTGACAAACCGAATACAGATTCTTAATTATGACATTATTACTAACATTTTGGATATTATAACTTATATTTTAGTGCTTGCTACGAAAACTTATAATTAGATATTCTTTTCTTACTTTACTTCTTCACCTTTCAAATTCTTATTACTTCTCAAAGCATACTCCTTAAAACTGAAATTCTATCTTCTTTTCTTACTTTACTTCTTCACTTTTCTAAATACTTATTACTTCTCAAAGCTAACTCCTTAAAACTTAAATTCTATCTTCTTTTCTTACTTTACTTCTTCACTTTTCTAAATACTTATTACTTCTCAAAGCATACTCCTTAAAACTGAAATTCTATCTTCTTTTCTTACTTTACTTCTTCACTTTTCTAAATACTTATTACTTCTCAAAGCATACTCTTTAAAACTGAAATTCTATCTTCTTTTCTTACTTTACTTCTTCACTTTTCTAAATACTTATAACTTCTCAAAGCTAACTCCTTAAAACTGAAATTCTATCTTCTTTTCTTACTTTACTTCTTCACTTTTCTAAATAATTATTACTTCTCAAAGCTAACTCCTTAAAACATAAATTCTATCTTCTTTTCTTACTTTACTTCTTCACTTTTCAAAATACTTATTACTTCTCAAAGCATACTCCTTAAAACTTATCATTTGATATTCTTTTCTTACTTTACTTTACTTCACTTTTCTAAATACTTATTACTTCTCAAAGCATACTCCTTAAAACTGAAATTCTATCTTCTTTTCTTACTTTACTTCTTCACTTTTCTAATGCTAACTTTCATCTACAAGCATATCTTGACAAACCGAATACAGATTCTTAATTATGACATTATTACTAACATTTTGGATATTATAACTTATATTTTAGTGCTTGCTACGAAAACTTATAATTAGATATTCTTTTCTTACTTTACTTCTTCACCTTTCAAATTCTTATTACTTCTCAAAGCATACTCCTTAAAACTGAAATTCTATCTTCTTTTCTTACTTTACTTCTTCACTTTTCTAAATACTTATTACTTCTCAAAGCATACTCCTTAAAACTGAAATTCTATCTTCTTTTCTTACTTTACTTCTTCACTTTTCTAAATACTTATTACTTCTCAAAGCATACTCCTTAAAACTGAAATTCTATCTTCTTTTCTTACTTTACTTCTTCACTTTTCTAAATACTTATTACTTCTCAAAGCATACTCTTTAAAACTGAAATTCTATCTTCTTTTCTTACTTTACTTCTTCACTTTTCTAAATACTTATAACTTCTCAAAGCTAACTCCTTAAAACTGAAATTCTATCTTCTTTTCTTACTTTACTTCTTCACTTTTCTAAATAATTATTACTTCTCAAAGCATACTCCTTAAAACTTATCATTTGATATTCTTTTCTTACTTTACTTTACTTCACTTTTCTAAATACTTATTACTTCTCAAAGCATACTCCTTAAAACTGAAATTCTATCTTCTTTTCTTACTTTACTTCTTCACTTTTCTAATGCTAACTTTCATCTACAAGCATATCTTGACAAACCGAATACAGATTCTTAATTATGACATTATTACTAACATTTTGGATATTATAACTTATATTTTAGTGCTTGCTACGAAAACTTATAATTAGATATTCTTTTCTTACTTTACTTCTTCACCTTTCAAATTCTTATTACTTCTCAAAGCATACTCCTTAAAACTTAAATTCTATCTTCTTTTCTTACTTTACTTCTTCACTTTTCTAAATACTTATTACTTCTCAAAGCATAATACTTAAAACTGAAATTCTATCTTCTTTTCTTACTTTACTTCTTCACTTTTCTAAATACTTATTACTTCTCAAAGCATACTCTTTAAAACTGAAATTCTATCTTCTTTTCTTACTTTACTTCTTCACTTTTCTAAATACTTATTACTTCTCAAAGCTAACTCCTTAAAACTTAAATTCTATCTTCTTTTCTTACTTTACTTCTTCACTTTTCTAAATACTTATAACTTCTCAAAGCTAACTCCTTAAAACTGAAATTCTATCTTCTTTTCTTACTTTACTTCTTCACTTTTTTAAATACTTATTACTTCTCAAAGCTAACTCCTTAAAACTTAAATTCTATCTTCTTTTCTTACTTTACTTCTTCACTTTTCTAAATACTTATAACTTCTCAAAGCTAACTCCTTAAAACTGAAATTCTATCTTCTTTTCTTACTTTACTTCTTCACTTTTCTAAATACTTATTACTTCTCAAAGCTAACTCCTTAAAACTGAAATTCTATCTTCTTTTCTTACTTTACTTCTTCACTTTTCTAAATACTTATTACTTCTCAAAGCTAACTCCTTAAAACTTAAATTCTATCTTCTTTTCTTACTTTACTTCTTCACTTTTCTAAATACTTATTACTTCTCAAAGCATACTCCTTAAAACTTATCATTTGATATTCATTTCTTACTTTACTTTACTTCACTTTTCTAAATACTTATTACTTCTCAAAGCTAACTCCTTAAAACTTATCATTTGATATTCATTTCTTACTTTACTTTACTTCACTTTTCTAAATACTTATTACTTCTCAAAGCTAACTCCTTAAAACTTAAATTCTATCTTCTTTTCTTACTTTACTTCTTCACTTTTCTAAATACTTATTACTTCTCAAAGCATACTCCTTAAAACTTATCATTTGATATTCATTTCTTACTTTACTTCTTCACTTTTCAAAATACTTATTACTTCTCAAAGCATACTCCTTAAAACTTATCATTTGATATTCTTTTCTTACTTTACTTTACTTCACTTTTCTAAATACTTATTACTTCTCAAAGCATACTCCTTAAAACTGAAATTCTATCTTCTTTTCTTACTTTACTTCTTCACTTTTCTAATGCTAACTTTCATCTACAAGCATATCTTGACAAACCGAATACAGATTCTTAATTATGACATTATTACTAACATTTTGGATATTATAACTTATATTTTAGTGCTTGCTACGAAAACTTATAATTAGATATTCTTTTCTTACTTTACTTCTTCACCTTTCAAATTCTTATTACTTCTCAAAGCATACTCCTTAAAACTGAAATTCTATCTTCTTTTCTTACTTTACTTCTTCACTTTTCTAAATACTTATTACTTCTCAAAGCTAACTCCTTAAAACTTAAATTCTATCTTCTTTTCTTACTTTACTTCTTCACTTTTCTAAATACTTATTACTTCTCAAAGCATACTCCTTAAAACTGAAATTCTATCTTCTTTTCTTACTTTACTTCTTCACTTTTCTAAATACTTATTACTTCTCAAAGCATACTCTTTAAAACTGAAATTCTATCTTCTTTTCTTACTTTACTTCTTCACTTTTCTAAATACTTATAACTTCTCAAAGCTAACTCCTTAAAACTGAAATTCTATCTTCTTTTCTTACTTTACTTCTTCACTTTTCTAAATAATTATTACTTCTCAAAGCTAACTCCTTAAAACATAAATTCTATCTTCTTTTCTTACTTTACTTCTTCACTTTTCAAAATACTTATTACTTCTCAAAGCATACTCCTTAAAACTTATCATTTGATATTCTTTTCTTACTTTACTTTACTTCACTTTTCTAAATACTTATTACTTCTCAAAGCATACTCCTTAAAACTGAAATTCTATCTTCTTTTCTTACTTTACTTCTTCACTTTTCTAATGCTAACTTTCATCTACAAGCATATCTTGACAAACCGAATACAGATTCTTAATTATGACATTATTACTAACATTTTGGATATTATAACTTATATTTTAGTGCTTGCTACGAAAACTTATAATTAGATATTCTTTTCTTACTTTACTTCTTCACCTTTCAAATTCTTATTACTTCTCAAAGCATACTCCTTAAAACTGAAATTCTATCTTCTTTTCTTACTTTACTTCTTCACTTTTCTAAATACTTATTACTTCTCAAAGCATAATACTTAAAACTGAAATTCTATCTTCTTTTCTTACTTTACTTCTTCACTTTTCTAAATACTTATTACTTCTCAAAGCATACTCTTTAAAACTGAAATTCTATCTTCTTTTCTTACTTTACTTCTTCACTTTTCTAAATACTTATTACTTCTCAAAGCTAACTCCTTAAAACTTAAATTCTATCTTCTTTTCTTACTTTACTTCTTCACTTTTCTAAATACTTATAACTTCTCAAAGCTAACTCCTTAAAACTGAAATTCTATCTTCTTTTCTTACTTTACTTCTTCACTTTTTTAAATACTTATTACTTCTCAAAGCTAACTCCTTAAAACTTAAATTCTATCTTCTTTTCTTACTTTACTTCTTCACTTTTCTAAATACTTATTACTTCTCAAAGCTAACTCCTTAAAACTGAAATTCTATCTTCTTTTCTTACTTTACTTCTTCACTTTTCTAAATACTTATTACTTCTCAAAGCATACTCCTTAAAACTTATCATTTGATATTCATTTCTTACTTTACTTTACTTCACTTTTCTAAATACTTATTACTTCTCAAAGCTAACTCCTTAAAACTTAAATTCTATCTTCTTTTCTTACTTTACTTCTTCACTTTTCTAAATACTTATTACTTCTCAAAGCATACTCCTTAAAACTTATCATTTGATATTCATTTCTTACTTTACTTTACTTCACTTTTCAAAATACTTATTACTTCTCAAAGCATACTCCTTAAAACTTATCATTTGATATTCTTTTCTTACTTTACTTTACTTCACTTTTCTAAATACTTATTACTTCTCAAAGCATACTCCTTAAAAATGAAATTCTATCTTCTTTTCTTACTTTACTTCTTCACTTTTCTAATGCTAACTTTCATCTACAAGCATATCTTGACAAACCGAATACAGATTCTTAATTATGACATTATTACTAACATTTTGGATATTATAACTTATATTTTAGTGCTTGCTACGAAAACTTATAATTAGATATTCTTTTCTTACTTTACTTCTTCACCTTTCAAATTCTTATTACTTCTCAAAGCATACTCCTTAAAACTGAAATTCTATCTTCTTTTCTTACTTTACTTCTTCACTTTTCTAAATACTTATTACTTCTCAAAGCATAATACTTAAAACTGAAATTCTATCTTCTTTTCTTACTTTACTTCTTCACTTTTCTAAATACTTATTACTTCTCAAAGCATACTCTTTAAAACTGAAATTCTATCTTCTTTTCTTACTTTACTTCTTCACTTTTCTAAATACTTATTACTTCTCAAAGCTAACTCCTTAAAACTTAAATTCTATCTTCTTTTCTTACTTTACTTCTTCACTTTTCTAAATACTTATAACTTCTCAAAGCTAACTCCTTAAAACTGAAATTCTATCTTCTTTTCTTACTTTACTTCTTCACTTTTTTAAATACTTATTACTTCTCAAAGCTAACTCCTTAAAACTTAAATTCTATCTTCTTTTCTTACTTTACTTCTTCACTTTTCTAAATACTTATTACTTCTCAAAGCTAACTCCTTAAAACTGAAATTCTATCTTCTTTTCTTACTTTACTTCTTCACTTTTCTAAATACTTATTACTTCTCAAAGCATACTCCTTAAAACTTATCATTTGATATTCATTTCTTACTTTACTTTACTTCACTTTTCTAAATACTTATTACTTCTCAAAGCTAACTCCTTAAAACTTAAATTCTATCTTCTTTTCTTACTTTACTTCTTCACTTTTCTAAATACTTATTACTTCTCAAAGCATACTCCTTAAAACTTATCATTTGATATTCATTTCTTACTTTACTTTACTTCACTTTTCAAAATACTTATTACTTCTCAAAGCATACTCCTTAAAACTTATCATTTGATATTCTTTTCTTACTTTACTTTACTTCACTTTTCTAAATACTTATTACTTCTCAAAGCATACTCCTTAAAAATGAAATTCTATCTTCTTTTCTTACTTTACTTCTTCACTTTTCTAATGCTAACTTTCATCTACAAGCATATCTTGACAAACCGAATACAGATTCTTAATTATGACATTATTACTAACATTTTGGATATTATAACTTATATTTTAGTGCTTGCTACGAAAACTTATAATTAGATATTCTTTTCTTACTTTACTTCTTCACCTTTCAAATTCTTATTACTTCTCAAAGCATACTCCTTAAAACTGAAATTCTATCTTCTTTTCTTACTTTACTTCTTCACTTTTCTAAATACTTATTACTTCTCAAAGCTAACTCCTTAAAACTTAAATTCTATCTTCTTTTCTTACTTTACTTCTTCACTTTTCTAAATACTTATTACTTCTCAAAGCATAATACTTAAAACTGAAATTCTATCTTCTTTTCTTACTTTACTTCTTCACTTTTCTAAATACTTATTACTTCTCAAAGCATACTCTTTAAAACTGAAATTCTATCTTCTTTTCTTACTTTACTTCTTCACTTTTCTAAATACTTATAACTTCTCAAAGCTAACTCCTTAAAACTGAAATTCTATCTTCTTTTCTTACTTTACTTCTTCACTTTTCTAAATAATTATTACTTCTCAAAGCTAACTCCTTAAAACATAAATTCTATCTTCTTTTCTTACTTTACTTCTTCACTTTTCAAAATACTTATTACTTCTCAAAGCATACTCCTTAAAACTTATCATTTGATATTCTTTTCTTACTTTACTTTACTTCACTTTTCTAAATACTTATTACTTCTCAAAGCATACTCCTTAAAACTGAAATTCTATCTTCTTTTCTTACTTTACTTCTTCACTTTTCTAATGCTAACTTTCATCTACAAGCATATCTTGACAAACCGAATACAGATTCTTAATTATGACATTATTACTAACATTTTGGATATTATAACTTATATTTTAGTGCTTGCTACGAAAACTTATAATTAGATATTCTTTTCTTACTTTACTTCTTCACCTTTCAAATTCTTATTACTTCTCAAAGCATACTCCTTAAAACTGAAATTCTATCTTCTTTTCTTACTTTACTTCTTCACTTTTCTAAATACTTATTACTTCTCAAAGCTAACTCCTTAAAACTTAAATTCTATCTTCTTTTCTTACTTTACTTCTTCACTTTTCTAAATACTTATTACTTCTCAAAGCATAATACTTAAAACTGAAATTCTATCTTCTTTTCTTACTTTACTTCTTCACTTTTCTAAATACTTATAACTTCTCAAAGCTAACTCCTTAAAACTGAAATTCTATCTTCTTTTCTTACTTTACTTCTTCACTTTTCTAAATAATTATTACTTCTCAAAGCTAACTCCTTAAAACATAAATTCTATCTTCTTTTCTTACTTTACTTCTTCACTTTTCTAATGCTAACTTTCATCTACAAGCATATCTTGACAAACCGAATACAGATTCTTAATTATGACATTATTACTAACATTTTGGATATTATAACTTATATTTTAGTGCTTGCTACGAAAACTTATAATTAGATATTCTTTTCTTACTTTACTTCTTCACCTTTCAAATTCTTATTACTTCTCAAAGCATACTCCTTAAAACTTAAATTCTATCTTCTTTTCTTACTTTACTTCTTCACTTTTCTAAATACTTATTACTTCTCAAAGCATAATACTTAAAACTGAAATTCTATCTTCTTTTCTTACTTTACTTCTTCACTTTTCTAAATACTTATTACTTCTCAAAGCATACTCTTTAAAACTGAAATTCTATCTTCTTTTCTTACTTTACTTCTTCACTTTTCTAAATACTTATTACTTCTCAAAGCTAACTCCTTAAAACTTAAATTCTATCTTCTTTTCTTACTTTACTTCTTCACTTTTCTAAATACTTATAACTTCTCAAAGCTAACTCCTTAAAACTTAAATTCTATCTTCTTTTCTTACTTTACTTCTTCACCTTTCAAATTCTTATTACTTCTCAAAGCATACTCCTTAAAACTGAAATTCTATCTTCTTTTCTTACTTTACTTCTTCACTTTTCTAAATACTTATTACTTCTCAAAGCTAACTCCTTAAAACTTAAATTCTATCTTCTTTTCTTACTTTACTTCTTCACTTTTCTAAATACTTATTACTTCTCAAAGCATAATACTTAAAACTGAAATTCTATCTTCTTTTCTTACTTTACTTCTTCACTTTTCTAAATACTTATTACTTCTCAAAGCATACTCTTTAAAACTGAAATTCTATCTTCTTTTCTTACTTTACTTCTTCACTTTTCTAAATACTTATAACTTCTCAAAGCTAACTCCTTAAAACTGAAATTCTATCTTCTTTTCTTACTTTACTTCTTCACTTTTCTAAATAATTATTACTTCTCAAAGCTAACTCCTTAAAACATAAATTCTATCTTCTTTTCTTACTTTACTTCTTCACTTTTCAAAATACTTATTACTTCTCAAAGCATACTCCTTAAAACTTATCATTTGATATTCTTTTCTTACTTTACTTTACTTCACTTTTCTAAATACTTATTACTTCTCAAAGCATACTCCTTAAAACTGAAATTCTATCTTCTTTTCTTACTTTACTTCTTCACTTTTCTAATGCTAACTTTCATCTACAAGCATATCTTGACAAACCGAATACAGATTCTTAATTATGACATTATTACTAACATTTTGGATATTATAACTTATATTTTAGTGCTTGCTACGAAAACTTATAATTAGATATTCTTTTCTTACTTTACTTCTTCACCTTTCAAATTCTTATTACTTCTCAAAGCATACTCCTTAAAACTGAAATTCTATCTTCTTTTCTTACTTTACTTCTTCACTTTTCTAAATACTTATTACTTCTCAAAGCTAACTCCTTAAAACTTAAATTCTATCTTCTTTTCTTACTTTACTTCTTCACTTTTCTAAATACTTATTACTTCTCAAAGCATAATACTTAAAACTGAAATTCTATCTTCTTTTCTTACTTTACTTCTTCACTTTTCTAAATACTTATAACTTCTCAAAGCTAACTCCTTAAAACTGAAATTCTATCTTCTTTTCTTACTTTACTTCTTCACTTTTCTAAATAATTATTACTTCTCAAAGCTAACTCCTTAAAACATAAATTCTATCTTCTTTTCTTACTTTACTTCTTCACTTTTCTAATGCTAACTTTCATCTACAAGCATATCTTGACAAACCGAATACAGATTCTTAATTATGACATTATTACTAACATTTTGGATATTATAACTTATATTTTAGTGCTTGCTACGAAAACTTATAATTAGATATTCTTTTCTTACTTTACTTCTTCACCTTTCAAATTCTTATTACTTCTCAAAGCATACTCCTTAAAACTTAAATTCTATCTTCTTTTCTTACTTTACTTCTTCACTTTTCTAAATACTTATTACTTCTCAAAGCATAATACTTAAAACTGAAATTCTATCTTCTTTTCTTACTTTACTTCTTCACTTTTCTAAATACTTATTACTTCTCAAAGCATACTCTTTAAAACTGAAATTCTATCTTCTTTTCTTACTTTACTTCTTCACTTTTCTAAATACTTATTACTTCTCAAAGCTAACTCCTTAAAACTTAAATTCTATCTTCTTTTCTTACTTTACTTCTTCACTTTTCTAAATACTTATAACTTCTCAAAGCTAACTCCTTAAAACTTAAATTCTATCTTCTTTTCTTACTTTACTTCTTCACCTTTCAAATTCTTATTACTTCTCAAAGCATACTCCTTAAAACTGAAATTCTATCTTCTTTTCTTACTTTACTTCTTCACTTTTCTAAATACTTATTACTTCTCAAAGCTAACTCCTTAAAACTTAAATTCTATCTTCTTTTCTTACTTTACTTCTTCACTTTTCTAAATACTTATTACTTCTCAAAGCATAATACTTAAAACTGAAATTCTATCTTCTTTTCTTACTTTACTTCTTCACTTTTCTAAATACTTATTACTTCTCAAAGCATACTCTTTAAAACTGAAATTCTATCTTCTTTTCTTACTTTACTTCTTCACTTTTCTAAATACTTATAACTTCTCAAAGCTAACTCCTTAAAACTGAAATTCTATCTTCTTTTCTTACTTTACTTCTTCACTTTTCTAAATAATTATTACTTCTCAAAGCTAACTCCTTAAAACATAAATTCTATCTTCTTTTCTTACTTTACTTCTTCACTTTTCAAAATACTTATTACTTCTCAAAGCATACTCCTTAAAACTTATCATTTGATATTCTTTTCTTACTTTACTTTACTTCACTTTTCTAAATACTTATTACTTCTCAAAGCATACTCCTTAAAACTGAAATTCTATCTTCTTTTCTTACTTTACTTCTTCACTTTTCTAATGCTAACTTTCATCTACAAGCATATCTTGACAAACCGAATACAGATTCTTAATTATGACATTATTACTAACATTTTGGATATTATAACTTATATTTTAGTGCTTGCTACGAAAACTTATAATTAGATATTCTTTTCTTACTTTACTTCTTCACCTTTCAAATTCTTATTACTTCTCAAAGCATACTCCTTAAAACTGAAATTCTATCTTCTTTTCTTACTTTACTTCTTCACTTTTCTAAATACTTATTACTTCTCAAAGCTAACTCCTTAAAACTTAAATTCTATCTTCTTTTCTTACTTTACTTCTTCACTTTTCTAAATACTTATTACTTCTCAAAGCATAATACTTAAAACTGAAATTCTATCTTCTTTTCTTACTTTACTTCTTCACTTTTCTAAATACTTATAACTTCTCAAAGCTAACTCCTTAAAACTGAAATTCTATCTTCTTTTCTTACTTTACTTCTTCACTTTTCTAAATAATTATTACTTCTCAAAGCTAACTCCTTAAAACATAAATTCTATCTTCTTTTCTTACTTTACTTCTTCACTTTTCTAATGCTAACTTTCATCTACAAGCATATCTTGACAAACCGAATACAGATTCTTAATTATGACATTATTACTAACATTTTGGATATTATAACTTATATTTTAGTGCTTGCTACGAAAACTTATAATTAGATATTCTTTTCTTACTTTACTTCTTCACCTTTCAAATTCTTATTACTTCTCAAAGCATACTCCTTAAAACTTAAATTCTATCTTCTTTTCTTACTTTACTTCTTCACTTTTCTAAATACTTATTACTTCTCAAAGCATAATACTTAAAACTGAAATTCTATCTTCTTTTCTTACTTTACTTCTTCACTTTTCTAAATACTTATTACTTCTCAAAGCATACTCTTTAAAACTGAAATTCTATCTTCTTTTCTTACTTTACTTCTTCACTTTTCTAAATACTTATTACTTCTCAAAGCTAACTCCTTAAAACTTAAATTCTATCTTCTTTTCTTACTTTACTTCTTCACTTTTCTAAATACTTATAACTTCTCAAAGCTAACTCCTTAAAACTTAAATTCTATCTTCTTTTCTTACTTTACTTCTTCACTTTTTTAAATACTTATTACTTCTCAAAGCTAACTCCTTAAAACTTAAATTCTATCTTCTTTTCTTACTTTACTTCTTCACTTTTCTAAATACTTATAACTTCTCAAAGCTAACTCCTTAAAACTGAAATTCTATCTTCTTTTCTTACTTTACTTCTTCACTTTTCTAAATACTTATTACTTCTCAAAGCTAACTCCTTAAAACTGAAATTCTATCTTCTTTTCTTACTTTACTTCTTCACTTTTCTAAATACTTATTACTTCTCAAAGCTAACTCCTTAAAACTTAAATTCTATCTTCTTTTCTTACTTTACTTCTTCACTTTTCTAAATACTTATTACTTCTCAAAGCATACTCCTTAAAACTTATCATTTGATATTCATTTCTTACTTTACTTTACTTCACTTTTCTAAATACTTATTACTTCTCAAAGCTAACTCCTTAAAACTTAAATTCTATCTTCTTTTCTTACTTTACTTCTTCACTTTTCTAAATACTTATTACTTCTCAAAGCATACTCCTTAAAACTTATCATTTAATATTCATTTCTTACTTTACTTTACTTCACTTTTCAAAATACTTATTACTTCTCAAAGCATACTCCTTAAAACTTATCATTTGATATTCTTTTCTTACTTTACTTTACTTCACTTTTCTAAATACTTATTACTTCTCAAAGCATACTCCTTAAAAATGAAATTCTATCTTCTTTTCTTACTTTACTTCTTCACTTTTCTAATGCTAACTTTCATCTACAAGCATATCTTGACAAACCGAATACAGATTCTTAATTATGACATTATTACTAACATTTTGGATATTATAACTTATATTTTAGTGCTTGCTACGAAAAACTTATAATTAGATATTCTTTTCTTACTTTACTTCTTCACCTTTCAAATTCTTATTACTTCTCAAAGCATACTCCTTAAAACTGAAATTCTATCTTCTTTTCTTACTTTACTTCTTCACTTTTCTAAATACTTATTACTTCTCAAAGCTAACTCCTTAAAACTTAAATTCTATCTTCTTTTCTTACTTTACTTCTTCACTTTTCTAAATACTTATTACTTCTCAAAGCATACTCCTTAAAACTTATCATTTGATATTCATTTCTTACTTTACTTTACTTCACTTTTCTAAATACTTATTACTTCTCAAAGCTAACTCCTTAAAACTTAAATTCTATCTTCTTTTCTTACTTTACTTCTTCACTTTTCTAAATACTTATTACTTCTCAAAGCATACTCCTTAAAACTTATCATTTGATATTCATTTCTTACTTTACTTTACTTCACTTTTCAAAATACTTATTACTTCTCAAAGCATACTCCTTAAAACTTATCATTTGATATTCTTTTCTTACTTTACTTTACTTCACTTTTCTAAATACTTATTACTTCTCAAAGCATACTCCTTAAAACTGAAATTCTATCTTCTTTTCTTACTTTACTTCTTCACTTTTCTAATGCTAACTTTCATCTACAAGCATATCTTGACAAACCGAATACAGATTCTTAATTATGACATTATTACTAACATTTTGGATATTATAACTTATATTTTAGTGCTTGCTACGAAAAACTTATAATTAGATATTCTTTTCTTACTTTACTTTACTTCACTTTTCTAAATACTTATTACTTCTCAAAGCTAACTCCTTAAAACTTAAATTCTATCTTCTTTTCTTACTTTACTTCTTCACTTTTCTAAATACTTATTACTTCTCAAAGCATACTCCTTAAAACTTATCATTTGATATTCATTTCTTACTTTACTTCTTCACTTTTCTAAATACTTATTACTTCTCAAAGCATACTCCTTAAAACTTATCATTTGATATTCATTTCTTACTTTACTTTACTTCACTTTTCTAAATACTTATTACTTCTCAAAGCTAACTCCTTAAAACTTAAATTCTATCTTCTTTTCTTACTTTACTTCTTCACTTTTCTAAATACTTATTACTTCTCAAAGCATACTCCTTAAAACTTATCATTTGATATTCATTTCTTACTTTACTTTACTTCACTTTTCAAAATACTTATTACTTCTCAAAGCATACTCCTTAAAACTTATCATTTGATATTCTTTTCTTACTTTACTTTACTTCACTTTTCTAAATACTTATTACTTCTCAAAGCTAACTCCTTAAAACTTAAATTCTATCTTCTTTTCTTACTTTACTTCTTCACTTTTCTAAATACTTATTACTTCTCAAAGCTAACTCCTTAAAACTTAAATTCTATCTTCTTTTCTTACTTTACTTCTTCACTTTTCTAAATACTTATTACTTCTCAAAGCATAATACTTAAAACTGAAATTCTATCTTCTTTTCTTACTTTACTTCTTCACTTTTCTAAATACTTATAACTTCTCAAAGCTAACTCCTTAAAACTGAAATTCTATCTTCTTTTCTTACTTTACTTCTTCACTTTTCTAAATAATTATTACTTCTCAAAGCTAACTCCTTAAAACATAAATTCTATCTTCTTTTCTTACTTTACTTCTTCACTTTTCAAAATACTTATTACTTCTCAAAGCATACTCCTTAAAACTTATCATTTGATATTCTTTTCTTACTTTACTTTACTTCACTTTTCTAAATACTTATTACTTCTCAAAGCATACTCCTTAAAACTGAAATTCTATCTTCTTTTCTTACTTTACTTCTTCACTTTTCTAATGCTAACTTTCATCTACAAGCATATCTTGACAAACCGAATACAGATTCTTAATTATGACATTATTACTAACATTTTGGATATTATAACTTATATTTTAGTGCTTGCTACGAAAACTTATAATTAGATATTCTTTTCTTACTTTACTTCTTCACCTTTCAAATTCTTATTACTTCTCAAAGCATACTCCTTAAAACTGAAATTCTATCTTCTTTTCTTACTTTACTTCTTCACTTTTCTAAATACTTATTACTTCTCAAAGCTAACTCCTTAAAACTTAAATTCTATCTTCTTTTCTTACTTTACTTCTTCACTTTTCTAAATACTTATTACTTCTCAAAGCATAATACTTAAAACTGAAATTCTATCTTCTTTTCTTACTTTACTTCTTCACTTTTCTAAATACTTATAACTTCTCAAAGCTAACTCCTTAAAACTGAAATTCTATCTTCTTTTCTTACTTTACTTCTTCACTTTTCTAAATAATTATTACTTCTCAAAGCTAACTCCTTAAAACATAAATTCTATCTTCTTTTCTTACTTTACTTCTTCACTTTTCAAAATACTTATTACTTCTCAAAGCATACTCCTTAAAACTTATCATTTGATATTCTTTTCTTACTTTACTTTACTTCACTTTTCTAAATACTTATTACTTCTCAAAGCATACTCCTTAAAACTGAAATTCTATCTTCTTTTCTTACTTTACTTCTTCACTTTTCTAATGCTAACTTTCATCTACAAGCATATCTTGACAAACCGAATACAGATTCTTAATTATGACATTATTACTAACATTTTGGATATTATAACTTATATTTTAGTGCTTGCTACGAAAACTTATAATTAGATATTCTTTTCTTACTTTACTTCTTCACCTTTCAAATTCTTATTACTTCTCAAAGCATACTCCTTAAAACTGAAATTCTATCTTCTTTTCTTACTTTACTTCTTCACTTTTCTAAATACTTATTACTTCTCAAAGCTAACTCCTTAAAACTTAAATTCTATCTTCTTTTCTTACTTTACTTCTTCACTTTTCTAAATACTTATTACTTCTCAAAGCATAATACTTAAAACTGAAATTCTATCTTCTTTTCTTACTTTACTTCTTCACTTTTCTAAATACTTATAACTTCTCAAAGCTAACTCCTTAAAACTGAAATTCTATCTTCTTTTCTTACTTTACTTCTTCACTTTTCTAAATAATTATTACTTCTCAAAGCTAACTCCTTAAAACATAAATTCTATCTTCTTTTCTTACTTTACTTCTTCACTTTTCAAAATACTTATTACTTCTCAAAGCATACTCCTTAAAACTTATCATTTGATATTCTTTTCTTACTTTACTTTACTTCACTTTTCTAAATACTTATTACTTCTCAAAGCATACTCCTTAAAACTGAAATTCTATCTTCTTTTCTTACTTTACTTCTTCACTTTTCTAATGCTAACTTTCATCTACAAGCATATCTTGACAAACCGAATACAGATTCTTAATTATGACATTATTACTAACATTTTGGATATTATAACTTATATTTTAGTGCTTGCTACGAAAACTTATAATTAGATATTCTTTTCTTACTTTACTTCTTCACCTTTCAAATTCTTATTACTTCTCAAAGCATACTCCTTAAAACTGAAATTCTATCTTCTTTTCTTACTTTACTTCTTCACTTTTCTAAATACTTATTACTTCTCAAAGCTAACTCCTTAAAACTTAAATTCTATCTTCTTTTCTTACTTTACTTCTTCACTTTTCTAAATACTTATTACTTCTCAAAGCATAATACTTAAAACTGAAATTCTATCTTCTTTTCTTACTTTACTTCTTCACTTTTCTAAATACTTATAACTTCTCAAAGCTAACTCCTTAAAACTGAAATTCTATCTTCTTTTCTTACTTTACTTCTTCACTTTTCTAAATAATTATTACTTCTCAAAGCTAACTCCTTAAAACATAAATTCTATCTTCTTTTCTTACTTTACTTCTTCACTTTTCAAAATACTTATTACTTCTCAAAGCATACTCCTTAAAACTTATCATTTGATATTCTTTTCTTACTTTACTTTACTTCACTTTTCTAAATACTTATTACTTCTCAAAGCATACTCCTTAAAACTGAAATTCTATCTTCTTTTCTTACTTTACTTCTTCACTTTTCTAATGCTAACTTTCATCTACAAGCATATCTTGACAAACCGAATACAGATTCTTAATTATGACATTATTACTAACATTTTGGATATTATAACTTATATTTTAGTGCTTGCTACGAAAACTTATAATTAGATATTCTTTTCTTACTTTACTTCTTCACCTTTCAAATTCTTATTACTTCTCAAAGCATACTCCTTAAAACTGAAATTCTATCTTCTTTTCTTACTTTACTTCTTCACTTTTCTAAATACTTATTACTTCTCAAAGCTAACTCCTTAAAACTTAAATTCTATCTTCTTTTCTTACTTTACTTCTTCACTTTTCTAAATACTTATTACTTCTCAAAGCATAATACTTAAAACTGAAATTCTATCTTCTTTTCTTACTTTACTTCTTCACTTTTCTAAATACTTATAACTTCTCAAAGCTAACTCCTTAAAACTGAAATTCTATCTTCTTTTCTTACTTTACTTCTTCACTTTTCTAAATAATTATTACTTCTCAAAGCTAACTCCTTAAAACATAAATTCTATCTTCTTTTCTTACTTTACTTCTTCACTTTTCAAAATACTTATTACTTCTCAAAGCATACTCCTTAAAACTTATCATTTGATATTCTTTTCTTACTTTACTTTACTTCACTTTTCTAAATACTTATTACTTCTCAAAGCATACTCCTTAAAACTGAAATTCTATCTTCTTTTCTTACTTTACTTCTTCACTTTTCTAATGCTAACTTTCATCTACAAGCATATCTTGACAAACCGAATACAGATTCTTAATTATGACATTATTACTAACATTTTGGATATTATAACTTATATTTTAGTGCTTGCTACGAAAACTTATAATTAGATATTCTTTTCTTACTTTACTTCTTCACCTTTCAAATTCTTATTACTTCTCAAAGCATACTCCTTAAAACTGAAATTCTATCTTCTTTTCTTACTTTACTTCTTCACTTTTCTAAATACTTATTACTTCTCAAAGCTAACTCCTTAAAACTTAAATTCTATCTTCTTTTCTTACTTTACTTCTTCACTTTTCTAAATACTTATTACTTCTCAAAGCATAATACTTAAAACTGAAATTCTATCTTCTTTTCTTACTTTACTTCTTCACTTTTCTAAATACTTATAACTTCTCAAAGCTAACTCCTTAAAACTGAAATTCTATCTTCTTTTCTTACTTTACTTCTTCACTTTTCTAAATAATTATTACTTCTCAAAGCTAACTCCTTAAAACTGAAATTCTATCTTCTTTTCTTACTTTACTTCTTCACTTTTCAAAATACTTATTACTTCTCAAAGCATACTCCTTAAAACTTATCATTTGATATTCTTTTCTTACTTTACTTTACTTCACTTTTCTAAATACTTATTACTTCTCAAAGCATACTCCTTAAAACTGAAATTCTATCTTCTTTTCTTACTTTACTTCTTCACTTTTCTAATGCTAACTTTCATCTACAAGCATATCTTGACAAACCGAATACAGATTCTTAATTATGACATTATTACTAACATTTTGGATATTATAACTTATATTTTAGTGCTTGCTACGAAAACTTATAATTAGATATTCTTTTCTTACTTTACTTCTTCACCTTTCAAATTCTTATTACTTCTCAAAGCATACTCCTTAAAACTGAAATTCTATCTTCTTTTCTTACTTTACTTCTTCACTTTTCTAAATACTTATTACTTCTCAAAGCTAACTCCTTAAAACTTAAATTCTATCTTCTTTTCTTACTTTACTTCTTCACTTTTCTAAATACTTATTACTTCTCAAAGCATAATACTTAAAACTGAAATTCTATCTTCTTTTCTTACTTTACTTCTTCACTTTTCTAAATACTTATAACTTCTCAAAGCTAACTCCTTAAAACTGAAATTCTATCTTCTTTTCTTACTTTACTTCTTCACTTTTCTAAATAATTATTACTTCTCAAAGCTAACTCCTTAAAACTGAAATTCTATCTTCTTTTCTTACTTTACTTCTTCACTTTTCAAAATACTTATTACTTCTCAAAGCATACTCCTTAAAACTTATCATTTGATATTCTTTTCTTACTTTACTTTACTTCACTTTTCTAAATACTTATTACTTCTCAAAGCATACTCCTTAAAACTGAAATTCTATCTTCTTTTCTTACTTTACTTCTTCACTTTTCTAATGCTAACTTTCATCTACAAGCATATCTTGACAAACCGAATACAGATTCTTAATTATGACATTATTCTAACTTTTCTAAATACTTATATTTTAGTGCTTGCTACGAAAACTTATAATTAGATATTCTTTTCTTACTTTACTTCTTCACCTTTCAAATACTTATTACTTCTCAAAGCATACTCCTTAAAACTGAAATTCTATCTTCTTTTCTTACTTTACTTCTTCACTTTTCTAAATACTTATTACTTCTCAAAGCTAACTCCTTAAAACTTAAATTCTATCTTCTTTTCTTACTTTACTTCTTCACTTTTCTAAATACTTATTACTTCTCAAAGCATAATACTTAAAACTGAAATTCTATCTTCTTTTCTTACTTTACTTCTTCACTTTTCTAAATACTTATAACTTCTCAAAGCTAACTCCTTAAAACTGAAATTCTATCTTCTTTTCTTACTTTACTTCTTCACTTTTCTAAATAATTATTACTTCTCAAAGCTAACTCCTTAAAACTGAAATTCTATCTTCTTTTCTTACTTTACTTCTTCACTTTTCAAAATACTTATTACTTCTCAAAGCATACTCCTTAAAACTTATCATTTGATATTCTTTTCTTACTTTACTTTACTTCACTTTTCTAAATACTTATTACTTCTCAAAGCATACTCCTTAAAACTGAAATTCTATCTTCTTTTCTTACTTTACTTCTTCACTTTTCTAATGCTAACTTTCATCTACAAGCATATCTTGACAAACCGAATACAGATTCTTAATTATGACATTATTACTAACATTTTGGATATTATAACTTATATTTTAGTGCTTGCTACGAAAACTTATAATTAGATATTCTTTTCTTACTTTACTTCTTCACCTTTCAAATTCTTATTACTTCTCAAAGCATACTCCTTAAAACTGAAATTCTATCTTCTTTTCTTACTTTACTTCTTCACTTTTCTAAATACTTATTACTTCTCAAAGCTAACTCCTTAAAACTTAAATTCTATCTTCTTTTCTTACTTTACTTCTTCACTTTTCTAAATACTTATTACTTCTCAAAGCATAATACTTAAAACTGAAATTCTATCTTCTTTTCTTACTTTACTTCTTCACTTTTCTAAATACTTATAACTTCTCAAAGCTAACTCCTTAAAACTGAAATTCTATCTTCTTTTCTTACTTTACTTCTTCACTTTTCTAAATAATTATTACTTCTCAAAGCTAACTCCTTAAAACTGAAATTCTATCTTCTTTTCTTACTTTACTTCTTCACTTTTCAAAATACTTATTACTTCTCAAAGCATACTCCTTAAAACTTATCATTTGATATTCTTTTCTTACTTTACTTTACTTCACTTTTCTAAATACTTATTACTTCTCAAAGCATACTCCTTAAAACTGAAATTCTATCTTCTTTTCTTACTTTACTTCTTCACTTTTCTAATGCTAACTTTCATCTACAAGCATATCTTGACAAACCGAATACAGATTCTTAATTATGACATTATTACTAACATTTTGGATATTATAACTTATATTTTAGTGCTTGCTACGAAAAACTTATAATTAGATATTCTTTTCTTACTTTACTTCTTCACCTTTCAAATTCTTATTACTTCTCAAAGCATACTCCTTAAAACTGAAATTCTATCTTCTTTTCTTACTTTACTTCTTCACTTTTCTAAATACTTATTACTTCTCAAAGCTAACTCCTTAAAACTTAAATTCTATCTTCTTTTCTTACTTTTTCTTACTTTTCAAAATACTTACTTCAAAGAAAACATTCTTTTCTAACTTCTTCACCTTTCAAACTTATTACTTCTTACTCAAACTGAAATTCATAATACTTTTCTAAATACTTATTACTTCTGAACTTCTTCACTTTTCTATCTTACTTTTAATACTTAAAACTTCTATCTTCTTCTTACACTTTTCTAAATACTTATAACTTCTCAAAGCTAACTCCTTAAAACTGAAATTCTATCTTCTTTTCTTACTTTACTTCTTCACTTTTCTAAATAATTATTACTTCTCAAAGCTAACTCCTTAAAACATGAAATTCTATCTTCTTTTCTTACTTTACTTCTTCACTTTTCAAAATACTTATTACTTCTCAAAGCATACTCCTTAAAACTTATCATTTGATATTCTTTTCTTACTTTACTTTACTTCACTTTTCTAAATACTTATTACTTCTCAAAGCATACTCCTTAAAACTGAAATTCTATCTTCTTTTCTTACTTTACTTCTTCACTTTTCTAATGCTAACTTTCATCTACAAGCATATCTTGACAAACCGAATACAGATTCTTAATTATGACATTATTACTAACATTTTGGATATTATAACTTATATTTTAGTGCTTGCTACGAAAACTTATAATTAGATATTCTTTTCTTACTTTACTTCTTCACCTTTCAAATTCTTATTACTTCTCAAAGCATACTCCTTAAAACTGAAATTCTATCTTCTTTTCTTACTTTACTTCTTCACTTTTCTAAATACTTATTACTTCTCAAAGCTAACTCCTTAAAACTTAAATTCTATCTTCTTTTCTTACTTTACTTCTTCACTTTTCTAAATACTTATTACTTCTCAAAGCATAATACTTAAAACTGAAATTCTATCTTCTTTTCTTACTTTACTTCTTCACTTTTCTAAATACTTATAACTTCTCAAAGCTAACTCCTTAAAACTGAAATTCTATCTTCTTTTCTTACTTTACTTCTTCACTTTTCTAAATAATTATTACTTCTCAAAGCTAACTCCTTAAAACATAAATTCTATCTTCTTTTCTTACTTTACTTCTTCACTTTTCAAAATACTTATTACTTCTCAAAGCATACTCCTTAAAACTTATCATTTGATATTCTTTTCTTACTTTACTTTACTTCACTTTTCTAAATACTTATTACTTCTCAAAGCATACTCCTTAAAACTGAAATTCTATCTTCTTTTCTTACTTTACTTCTTCACTTTTCTAATGCTAACTTTCATCTACAAGCATATCTTGACAAACCGAATACAGATTCTTAATTATGACATTATTACTAACATTTTGGATATTATAACTTATATTTTAGTGCTTGCTACGAAAACTTATAATTAGATATTCTTTTCTTACTTTACTTCTTCACCTTTCAAATTCTTATTACTTCTCAAAGCATACTCCTTAAAACTGAAATTCTATCTTCTTTTCTTACTTTACTTCTTCACTTTTCTAAATACTTATTACTTCTCAAAGCTAACTCCTTAAAACTTAAATTCTATCTTCTTTTCTTACTTTACTTCTTCACTTTTCTAAATACTTATTACTTCTCAAAGCATAATACTTAAAACTGAAATTCTATCTTCTTTTCTTACTTTACTTCTTCACTTTTCTAAATACTTATAACTTCTCAAAGCTAACTCCTTAAAACTGAAATTCTATCTTCTTTTCTTACTTTACTTCTTCACTTTTCTAAATAATTATTACTTCTCAAAGCTAACTCCTTAAAACTGAAATTCTATCTTCTTTTCTTACTTTACTTCTTCACTTTTCAAAATACTTATTACTTCTCAAAGCATACTCCTTAAAACTTATCATTTGATATTCTTTTCTTACTTTACTTTACTTCACTTTTCTAAATACTTATTACTTCTCAAAGCATACTCCTTAAAACTGAAATTCTATCTTCTTTTCTTACTTTACTTCTTCACTTTTCTAATGCTAACTTTCATCTACAAGCATATCTTGACAAACCGAATACAGATTCTTAATTATGACATTATTACTAACATTTTGGATATTATAACTTATATTTTAGTGCTTGCTACGAAAACTTATAATTAGATATTCTTTTCTTACTTTACTTCTTCACCTTTCAAATTCTTATTACTTCTCAAAGCATACTCCTTAAAACTGAAATTCTATCTTCTTTTCTTACTTTACTTCTTCACTTTTCTAAATACTTATTACTTCTCAAAGCTAACTCCTTAAAACTTAAATTCTATCTTCTTTTCTTACTTTACTTCTTCACTTTTCTAAATACTTATTACTTCTCAAAGCATAATACTTAAAACTGAAATTCTATCTTCTTTTCTTACTTTACTTCTTCACTTTTCTAAATACTTATAACTTCTCAAAGCTAACTCCTTAAAACTGAAATTCTATCTTCTTTTCTTACTTTACTTCTTCACTTTTCTAAATAATTATTACTTCTCAAAGCTAACTCCTTAAAACATAAATTCTATCTTCTTTTCTTACTTTACTTCTTCACTTTTCAAAATACTTATTACTTCTCAAAGCATACTCCTTAAAACTTATCATTTGATATTCTTTTCTTACTTTACTTTACTTCACTTTTCTAAATACTTATTACTTCTCAAAGCATACTCCTTAAAACTGAAATTCTATCTTCTTTTCTTACTTTACTTCTTCACTTTTCTAATGCTAACTTTCATCTACAAGCATATCTTGACAAACCGAATACAGATTCTTAATTATGACATTATTACTAACATTTTGGATATTATAACTTATATTTTAGTGCTTGCTACGAAAACTTATAATTAGATATTCTTTTCTTACTTTACTTCTTCACCTTTCAAATTCTTATTACTTCTCAAAGCATACTCCTTAAAACTGAAATTCTATCTTCTTTTCTTACTTTACTTCTTCACTTTTCTAAATACTTATTACTTCTCAAAGCTAACTCCTTAAAACTTAAATTCTATCTTCTTTTCTTACTTTACTTCTTCACTTTTCTAAATACTTATTACTTCTCAAAGCATAATACTTAAAACTGAAATTCTATCTTCTTTTCTTACTTTACTTCTTCACTTTTCTAAATACTTATAACTTCTCAAAGCTAACTCCTTAAAACTTAAATTCTATCTTCTTTTCTTACTTTACTTCTTCACTTTTCTAAATAATTATTACTTCTCAAAGCTAACTCCTTAAAACATAAATTCTATCTTCTTTTCTTACTTTACTTCTTCACTTTTCAAAATACTTATTACTTCTCAAAGCATACTCCTTAAAACTTATCATTTGATATTCTTTTCTTACTTTACTTTCTTCACTTTTCTAAATACTTATTACTTCTCAAAGCATACTCCTTAAAACTGAAATTCTATCTTCTTTTCTTACTTTACTTCTTCACTTTTCTAATGCTAACTTTCATCTACAAGCATACTCTTGACAAACCGAATACAGATTCTTTTATTACATTATTACTAACATTTTGGATATTATAACTTATATTTTAGTGCTTGCTACGAAAACTTATAATTAGATATTCTTTTCTTACTTTACTTCTTCACCTTTCAAATTCTTATTACTTCTCAAAGCATACTCCTTAAAACTTAAATTCTATCTTCTTTTCTTACTTTACTTCTTCACTTTTCTAAATACTTATTACTTCTCAAAGCTAACTCCTTAAAACTTAAATTCTATCTTCTTTTCTTACTTTACTTCTTCACTTTTCTAAATACTTATTACTTCTCAAAGCATAATACTTAAAACTGAAATTCTATCTTCTTTTCTTACTTTACTTCTTCACTTTTCTAAATACTTATAACTTCTCAAAGCTAACTCCTTAAAACTGAAATTCTATCTTCTTTTCTTACTTTACTTCTTCACTTTTCTAAATAATTATTACTTCTCAAAGCTAACTCCTTAAAACATAAATTCTATCTTCTTTTCTTACTTTACTTCTTCACTTTTCAAAATACTTATTACTTCTCAAAGCATACTCCTTAAAACTTATCATTTGATATTCTTTTCTTACTTTACTTTACTTCACTTTTCTAAATACTTATTACTTCTCAAAGCATACTCCTTAAAACTGAAATTCTATCTTCTTTTCTTACTTTACTTCTTCACTTTTCTAATGCTAACTTTCATCTACAAGCATATCTTGACAAACCGAATACAGATTCTTAATTATGACATTATTACTAACATTTTGGATATTATAACTTATATTTTAGTGCTTGCTACGAAAACTTATAATTAGATATTCTTTTCTTACTTTACTTCTTCACCTTTCAAATTCTTATTACTTCTCAAAGCATACTCCTTAAAACTTAAATTCTATCTTCTTTTCTTACTTTACTTCTTCACTTTTCTAAATACTTATTACTTCTCAAAGCATAATACTTAAAACTGAAATTCTATCTTCTTTTCTTACTTTACTTCTTCACTTTTCTAAATACTTATTACTTCTCAAAGCATACTCTTTAAAACTGAAATTCTATCTTCTTTTCTTACTTTACTTCTTCACTTTTCTAAATACTTATTACTTCTCAAAGCTAACTCCTTAAAACTTAAATTCTATCTTCTTTTCTTACTTTACTTCTTCACTTTTCTAAATACTTATAACTTCTCAAAGCTAACTCCTTAAAACTGAAATTCTATCTTCTTTTCTTACTTTACTTCTTCACTTTTCTAAATACTTATTACTTCTCAAAGCTAACTCCTTAAAACTTAAATTCTATCTTCTTTTCTTACTTTACTTCTTCACTTTTCTAAATACTTATAACTTCTCAAAGCTAACTCCTTAAAACTGAAATTCTATCTTCTTTTCTTACTTTACTTCTTCACTTTTCTAAATACTTATTACTTCTCAAAGCATACTCCTTAAAACTGAAATTCTATCTTCTTTTCTTACTTTACTTCTTCACTTTTCTAAATACTTATTACTTCTCAAAGCTAACTCCTTAAAACTTAAATTCTATCTTCTTTTCTTACTTTACTTCTTCACTTTTCTAAATACTTATTACTTCTCAAAGCATACTCCTTAAAACTTATCATTTGATATTCATTTCTTACTTTACTTTACTTCACTTTTCTAAATACTTATTACTTCTCAAAGCTAACTCCTTAAAACTTAAATTCTATCTTCTTTTCTTACTTTACTTCTTCACTTTTCTAAATACTTATTACTTCTCAAAGCATACTCCTTAAAACTTATCATTTGATATTCATTTCTTACTTTACTTTACTTCACTTTTCAAAATACTTATTACTTCTCAAAGCATACTCCTTAAAACTTATCATTTGATATTCTTTTCTTACTTTACTTTACTTCACTTTTCTAAATACTTATTACTTCTCAAAGCATACTCCTTAAAACTGAAATTCTATCTTCTTTTCTTACTTTACTTCTTCACTTTTCTAATGCTAACTTTCATCTACAAGCATATCTTGACAAACCGAATACAGATTCTTAATTATGACATTATTACTAACATTTTGGATATTATAACTTATATTTTAGTGCTTGCTACGAAAACTTATAATTAGATATTCTTTTCTTACTTTACTTCTTCACCTTTCAAATTCTTATTACTTCTCAAAGCATACTCCTTAAAACTGAAATTCTATCTTCTTTTCTTACTTTACTTCTTCACTTTTCTAAATACTTATTACTTCTCAAAGCATACTCCTTAAAACTGAAATTCTATCTTCTTTTCTTACTTTACTTCTTCACTTTTCTAAATACTTATTACTTCTCAAAGCATACTCTTTAAAACTGAAATTCTATCTTCTTTTCTTACTTTACTTCTTCACTTTTCTAAATACTTATTACTTCTCAAAGCTAACTCCTTAAAACTTAAATTCTATCTTCTTTTCTTACTTTACTTCTTCACTTTTCTAAATACTTATAACTTCTCAAAGCTAACTCCTTAAAACTGAAATTCTATCTTCTTTTCTTACTTTACTTCTTCACTTTTCTAAATACTTATTACTTCTCAAAGCTAACTCCTTAAAACTGAAATTCTATCTTCTTTTCTTACTTTACTTCTTCACTTTTCTAAATACTTATTACTTCTCAAAGCTAACTCCTTAAAACTTAAATTCTATCTTCTTTTCTTACTTTACTTCTTCACTTTTCTAAATACTTATTACTTCTCAAAGCATACTCCTTAAAACTGAAATTCTATCTTCTTTTCTTACTTTACTTCTTCACTTTTCTAAATACTTATTACTTCTCAAAGCTAACTCCTTAAAACTTAAATTCTATCTTCTTTTCTTACTTTACTTCTTCACTTTTCTAAATACTTATTACTTCTCAAAGCATACTCCTTAAAACTTATCATTTGATATTCATTTCTTACTTTACTTTACTTCACTTTTCTAAATAATTATTACTTCTCAAAGCTAACTCCTTAAAACTGAAATTCTATCTTCTTTTCTTACTTTACTTCTTCACTTTTCTAAATACTTATTACTTCTCAAAGCATACTCCTTAAAACTTATCATTTGATATTCATTTCTTACTTTACTTTACTTCACTTTTCAAAATACTTATTACTTCTCAAAGCATACTCCTTAAAACTTATCATTTGATATTCTTTTCTTACTTTACTTTACTTCACTTTTCTAAATACTTATTACTTCTCAAAGCATACTCCTTAAAACTGAAATTCTATCTTCTTTTCTTACTTTACTTCTTCACTTTTCTAATGCTAACTTTCATCTACAAGCATACTCCTTAAAACTTATCATTTGATATTCTTTTCTTACTTTACTTTACTTCACTTTTCTAAATACTTATTACTTCTCAAAGCATACTCCTTAAAACTGAAATTCTATCTTCTTTTCTTACTTTACTTCTTCACTTTTCTAATGCTAACTTTCATCTACAAGCATATCTTGACAAACCGAATACAGATTCTTAATTATGACATTATTACTAACATTTTGGATATTATAACTTATATTTTAGTGCTTGCTACGAAAACTTATAATTAGATATTCTTTTCTTACTTTACTTCTTCACCTTTCAAATTCTTATTACTTCTCAAAGCATACTCCTTAAAACTTAAATTCTATCTTCTTTTCTTACTTTACTTCTTCACTTTTCTAAATACTTATTACTTCTCAAAGCATAATACTTAAAACTGAAATTCTATCTTCTTTTCTTACTTTACTTCTTCACTTTTCTAAATACTTATTACTTCTCAAAGCATACTCTTTAAAACTGAAATTCTATCTTCTTTTCTTACTTTACTTCTTCACTTTTCTAAATACTTATTACTTCTCAAAGCTAACTCCTTAAAACTTAAATTCTATCTTCTTTTCTTACTTTACTTCTTCACTTTTCTAAATACTTATAACTTCTCAAAGCTAACTCCTTAAAACTGAAATTCTATCTTCTTTTCTTACTTTACTTCTTCACTTTTCTAAATACTTATTACTTCTCAAAGCTAACTCCTTAAAACTTAAATTCTATCTTCTTTTCTTACTTTACTTCTTCACTTTTCTAAATACTTATAACTTCTCAAAGCTAACTCCTTAAAACTGAAATTCTATCTTCTTTTCTTACTTTACTTCTTCACTTTTCTAAATACTTATTACTTCTCAAAGCATACTCCTTAAAACTGAAATTCTATCTTCTTTTCTTACTTTACTTCTTCACTTTTCTAAATACTTATTACTTCTCAAAGCTAACTCCTTAAAACTTAAATTCTATCTTCTTTTCTTACTTTACTTCTTCACTTTTCTAAATACTTATTACTTCTCAAAGCATACTCCTTAAAACTTATCATTTGATATTCATTTCTTACTTTACTTTACTTCACTTTTCTAAATACTTATTACTTCTCAAAGCTAACTCCTTAAAACTTAAATTCTATCTTCTTTTCTTACTTTACTTCTTCACTTTTCTAAATACTTATTACTTCTCAAAGCATACTCCTTAAAACTTATCATTTGATATTCATTTCTTACTTTACTTTACTTCACTTTTCAAAATACTTATTACTTCTCAAAGCATACTCCTTAAAACTTATCATTTGATATTCTTTTCTTACTTTACTTTACTTCACTTTTCTAAATACTTATTACTTCTCAAAGCATACTCCTTAAAACTGAAATTCTATCTTCTTTTCTTACTTTACTTCTTCACTTTTCTAATGCTAACTTTCATCTACAAGCATATCTTGACAAACCGAATACAGATTCTTAATTATGACATTATTACTAACATTTTGGATATTATAACTTATATTTTAGTGCTTGCTACGAAAACTTATAATTAGATATTCTTTTCTTACTTTACTTCTTCACCTTTCAAATTCTTATTACTTCTCAAAGCATACTCCTTAAAACTGAAATTCTATCTTCTTTTCTTACTTTACTTCTTCACTTTTCTAAATACTTATTACTTCTCAAAGCATACTCCTTAAAACTGAAATTCTATCTTCTTTTCTTACTTTACTTCTTCACTTTTCTAAATACTTATTACTTCTCAAAGCATACTCTTTAAAACTGAAATTCTATCTTCTTTTCTTACTTTACTTCTTCACTTTTCTAAATACTTATTACTTCTCAAAGCTAACTCCTTAAAACTTAAATTCTATCTTCTTTTCTTACTTTACTTCTTCACTTTTCTAAATACTTATAACTTCTCAAAGCTAACTCCTTAAAACTGAAATTCTATCTTCTTTTCTTACTTTACTTCTTCACTTTTCTAAATACTTATTACTTCTCAAAGCTAACTCCTTAAAACTGAAATTCTATCTTCTTTTCTTACTTTACTTCTTCACTTTTCTAAATACTTATTACTTCTCAAAGCTAACTCCTTAAAACTGAAATTCTATCTTCTTTTCTTACTTTACTTCTTCACTTTTCTAAATACTTATTACTTCTCAAAGCATACTCCTTAAAACTGAAATTCTATCTTCTTTTCTTACTTTACTTCTTCACTTTTCTAAATACTTATTACTTCTCAAAGCTAACTCCTTAAAACTTAAATTCTATCTTCTTTTCTTACTTTACTTCTTCACTTTTCTAAATACTTATTACTTCTCAAAGCATACTCCTTAAAACTTATCATTTGATATTCATTTCTTACTTTACTTTACTTCACTTTTCTAAATAATTATTACTTCTCAAAGCTAACTCCTTAAAACTGAAATTCTATC
This sequence comes from Loxodes magnus, assembly GCA_946699065.1. Taxonomy (NCBI): domain Eukaryota; phylum Ciliophora; class Karyorelictea; order Loxodida; family Loxodidae; genus Loxodes; species Loxodes magnus. The sequence continues at coordinate 135,098 of CAMPDV010000934.1, forward strand.
TTCTTTTCTTACTTTACTTCTTCACTTTTCTAAATACTTATTACTTCTCAAAGCATACTCCTCTAAACTTATCATTTGATATTCATTTCTTACTTTACTTTACTTCACTTTTCAAAATACTTATTACTTCTCAAAGCATACTCCTTAAAACTTATCATTTGATATTCTTTTCTTACTTTACTTTACTTCACTTTTCTAAATACTTATTACTTCTCAAAGCATACTCCTTAAAACTGAAATTCTATCTTCTTTTCTTACTTTACTTCTTCACTTTTCTAATGCTAACTTTCATCTACAAGCATACTCCTTAAAACTTATCATTTGATATTCTTTTCTTACTTTACTTTACTTCACTTTTCTAAATACTTATTACTTCTCAAAGCATACTCCTTAAAACTGAAATTCTATCTTCTTTTCTTACTTTACTTCTTCACTTTTCTAATGCTAACTTTCATCTACAAGCATATCTTGACAAACCGAATACAGATTCTTAATTATGACATTATTACTAACATTTTGGATATTATAACTTATATTTTAGTGCTTGCTACGAAAACTTATAATTAGATATTCTTTTCTTACTTTACTTCTTCACCTTTCAAATTCTTATTACTTCTCAAAGCATACTCCTTAAAACTGAAATTCTATCTTCTTTTCTTACTTTACTTCTTCACTTTTCTAAATACTTATTACTTCTCAAAGCATACTCCTTAAAACTGAAATTCTATCTTCTTTTCTTACTTTACTTCTTCACTTTTCTAAATACTTATTACTTCTCAAAGCATACTCTTTAAAACTGAAATTCTATCTTCTTTTCTTACTTTACTTCTTCACTTTTCTAAATACTTATTACTTCTCAAAGCTAACTCCTTAAAACTTAAATTCTATCTTCTTTTCTTACTTTACTTCTTCACTTTTCTAAATACTTATAACTTCTCAAAGCTAACTCCTTAAAACTGAAATTCTATCTTCTTTTCTTACTTTACTTCTTCACTTTTCTAAATACTTATTACTTCTCAAAGCTAACTCCTTAAAACTGAAATTCTATCTTCTTTTCTTACTTTACTTCTTCACTTTTCTAAATACTTATTACTTCTCAAAGCTAACTCCTTAAAACTTAAATTCTATCTTCTTTTCTTACTTTACTTCTTCACTTTTCTAAATACTTATTACTTCTCAAAGCATACTCCTTAAAACTGAAATTCTATCTTCTTTTCTTACTTTACTTCTTCACTTTTCTAAATACTTATTACTTCTCAAAGCTAACTCCTTAAAACTTAAATTCTATCTTCTTTTCTTACTTTACTTCTTCACTTTTCTAAATACTTATTACTTCTCAAAGCATACTCCTTAAAACTTATCATTTGATATTCATTTCTTACTTTACTTTACTTCACTTTTCTAAATAATTATTACTTCTCAAAGCTAACTCCTTAAAACTGAAATTCTATCTTCTTTTCTTACTTTACTTCTTCACTTTTCTAAATACTTATTACTTCTCAAAGCATACTCCTTAAAACTTATCATTTGATATTCATTTCTTACTTTACTTTACTTCACTTTTCAAAATACTTATTACTTCTCAAAGCATACTCCTTAAAACTTATCATTTGATATTCTTTTCTTACTTTACTTTACTTCACTTTTCTAAATACTTATTACTTCTCAAAGCATACTCCTTAAAACTGAAATTCTATCTTCTTTTCTTACTTTACTTCTTCACTTTTCTAATGCTAACTTTCATCTACAAGCATACTCCTTAAAACTTATCATTTGATATTCTTTTCTTACTTTACTTTACTTCACTTTTCTAAATACTTATTACTTCTCAAAGCATACTCCTTAAAACTGAAATTCTATCTTCTTTTCTTACTTTACTTCTTCACTTTTCTAATGCTAACTTTCATCTACAAGCATATCTTGACAAACCGAATACAGATTCTTAATTATGACATTATTACTAACATTTTGGATATTATAACTTATATTTTAGTGCTTGCTACGAAAACTTATAATTAGATATTCTTTTCTTACTTTACTTCTTCACCTTTCAAATTCTTATTACTTCTCAAAGCATACTCCTTAAAACTGAAATTCTATCTTCTTTTCTTACTTTACTTCTTCACTTTTCTAAATACTTATTACTTCTCAAAGCATACTCCTTAAAACTGAAATTCTATCTTCTTTTCTTACTTTACTTCTTCACTTTTCTAAATACTTATTACTTCTCAAAGCATACTCTTTAAAACTGAAATTCTATCTTCTTTTCTTACTTTACTTCTTCACTTTTCTAAATACTTATTACTTCTCAAAGCTAACTCCTTAAAACTTAAATTCTATCTTCTTTTCTTACTTTACTTCTTCACTTTTCTAAATACTTATAACTTCTCAAAGCTAACTCCTTAAAACTGAAATTCTATCTTCTTTTCTTACTTTACTTCTTCACTTTTCTAAATACTTATTACTTCTCAAAGCTAACTCCTTAAAACTGAAATTCTATCTTCTTTTCTTACTTTACTTCTTCACTTTTCTAAATACTTATTACTTCTCAAAGCTAACTCCTTAAAACTTAAATTCTATCTTCTTTTCTTACTTTACTTCTTCACTTTTCTAAATACTTATTACTTCTCAAAGCATACTCCTTAAAACTGAAATTCTATCTTCTTTTCTTACTTTACTTCTTCACTTTTCTAAATACTTATTACTTCTCAAAGCTAACTCCTTAAAACTTAAATTCTATCTTCTTTTCTTACTTTACTTCTTCACTTTTCTAAATACTTATTACTTCTCAAAGCATACTCCTTAAAACTTATCATTTGATATTCATTTCTTACTTTACTTTACTTCACTTTTCTAAATAATTATTACTTCTCAAAGCTAACTCCTTAAAACTGAAATTCTATCTTCTTTTCTTACTTTACTTCTTCACTTTTCTAAATACTTATTACTTCTCAAAGCATACTCCTTAAAACTTATCATTTGATATTCATTTCTTACTTTACTTTACTTCACTTTTCAAAATACTTATTACTTCTCAAAGCATACTCCTTAAAACTTATCATTTGATATTCTTTTCTTACTTTACTTTACTTCACTTTTCTAAATACTTATTACTTCTCAAAGCATACTCCTTAAAACTGAAATTCTATCTTCTTTTCTTACTTTACTTCTTCACTTTTCTAATGCTAACTTTCATCTACAAGCATACTCCTTAAAACTTATCATTTGATATTCTTTTCTTACTTTACTTTACTTCACTTTTCTAAATACTTATTACTTCTCAAAGCATACTCCTTAAAACTGAAATTCTATCTTCTTTTCTTACTTTACTTCTTCACTTTTCTAATGCTAACTTTCATCTACAAGCATACTCCTTAAAACTTATCATTTGATATTCTTTTCTTACTTTACTTTACTTCACTTTTCTAAATACTTATTACTTCTCAAAGCATACTCCTTAAAACTGAAATTCTATCTTCTTTTCTTACTTTACTTCTTCACTTTTCTAATGCTAACTTTCATCTACAAGCATACTCCTTAAAACTTATCATTTGATATTCTTTTCTTACTTTACTTTACTTCACTTTTCTAAATACTTATTACTTCTCAAAGCATACTCCTTAAAACTGAAATTCTATCTTCTTTTCTTACTTTACTTCTTCACTTTTCTAATGCTAACTTTCATCTACAAGCATATCTTGACAAACCGAATACAGATTCTTAATTATGACATTATTACTAACATTTTGGATATTATAACTTATATTTTAGTGCTTGCTACGAAAACTTATAATTAGATATTCTTTTCTTACTTTACTTCTTCACCTTTCAAATTCTTATTACTTCTCAAAGCATACTCCTTAAAACTGAAATTCTATCTTCTTTTCTTACTTTACTTCTTCACTTTTCTAAATACTTATTACTTCTCAAAGCATACTCCTTAAAACTGAAATTCTATCTTCTTTTCTTACTTTACTTCTTCACTTTTCTAAATACTTATTACTTCTCAAAGCATACTCTTTAAAACTGAAATTCTATCTTCTTTTCTTACTTTACTTCTTCACTTTTCTAAATACTTATTACTTCTCAAAGCTAACTCCTTAAAACTTAAATTCTATCTTCTTTTCTTACTTTACTTCTTCACTTTTCTAAATACTTATAACTTCTCAAAGCTAACTCCTTAAAACTGAAATTCTATCTTCTTTTCTTACTTTACTTCTTCACTTTTCTAAATACTTATTACTTCTCAAAGCTAACTCCTTAAAACTGAAATTCTATCTTCTTTTCTTACTTTACTTCTTCACTTTTCTAAATACTTATTACTTCTCAAAGCTAACTCCTTAAAACTTAAATTCTATCTTCTTTTCTTACTTTACTTCTTCACTTTTCTAAATACTTATTACTTCTCAAAGCATACTCCTTAAAACTGAAATTCTATCTTCTTTTCTTACTTTACTTCTTCACTTTTCTAAATACTTATTACTTCTCAAAGCTAACTCCTTAAAACTTAAATTCTATCTTCTTTTCTTACTTTACTTCTTCACTTTTCTAAATACTTATTACTTCTCAAAGCATACTCCTTAAAACTTATCATTTGATATTCATTTCTTACTTTACTTTACTTCACTTTTCTAAATAATTATTACTTCTCAAAGCTAACTCCTTAAAACTGAAATTCTATCTTCTTTTCTTACTTTACTTCTTCACTTTTCTAAATACTTATTACTTCTCAAAGCATACTCCTTAAAACTTATCATTTGATATTCATTTCTTACTTTACTTTACTTCACTTTTCAAAATACTTATTACTTCTCAAAGCATACTCCTTAAAACTTATCATTTGATATTCTTTTCTTACTTTACTTTACTTCACTTTTCTAAATACTTATTACTTCTCAAAGCATACTCCTTAAAACTGAAATTCTATCTTCTTTTCTTACTTTACTTCTTCACTTTTCTAATGCTAACTTTCATCTACAAGCATACTCCTTAAAACTTATCATTTGATATTCTTTTCTTACTTTACTTTACTTCACTTTTCTAAATACTTATTACTTCTCAAAGCATACTCCTTAAAACTGAAATTCTATCTTCTTTTCTTACTTTACTTCTTCACTTTTCTAATGCTAACTTTCATCTACAAGCATATCTTGACAAACCGAATACAGATTCTTAATTATGACATTATTACTAACATTTTGGATATTATAACTTATATTTTAGTGCTTGCTACGAAAACTTATAATTAGATATTCTTTTCTTACTTTACTTCTTCACCTTTCAAATTCTTATTACTTCTCAAAGCATACTCCTTAAAACTGAAATTCTATCTTCTTTTCTTACTTTACTTCTTCACTTTTCTAAATACTTATTACTTCTCAAAGCATACTCCTTAAAACTGAAATTCTATCTTCTTTTCTTACTTTACTTCTTCACTTTTCTAAATACTTATTACTTCTCAAAGCTAACTCCTTAAAACTTAAATTCTATCTTCTTTTCTTACTTTACTTCTTCACTTTTCTAAATACTTATAACTTCTCAAAGCTAACTCCTTAAAACTGAAATTCTATCTTCTTTTCTTACTTTACTTCTTCACTTTTCTAAATACTTATTACTTCTCAAAGCTAACTCCTTAAAACTGAAATTCTATCTTCTTTTCTTACTTTACTTCTTCACTTTTCTAAATACTTATTACTTCTCAAAGCTAACTCCTTAAAACTTAAATTCTATCTTCTTTTCTTACTTTACTTCTTCACTTTTCTAAATACTTATTACTTCTCAAAGCATACTCCTTAAAACTGAAATTCTATCTTCTTTTCTTACTTTACTTCTTCACTTTTCTAAATACTTATTACTTCTCAAAGCTAACTCCTTAAAACTTAAATTCTATCTTCTTTTCTTACTTTACTTCTTCACTTTTCTAAATACTTATTACTTCTCAAAGCATACTCCTTAAAACTTATCATTTGATATTCATTTCTTACTTTACTTTACTTCACTTTTCTAAATAATTATTACTTCTCAAAGCTAACTCCTTAAAACTGAAATTCTATCTTCTTTTCTTACTTTACTTCTTCACTTTTCTAAATACTTATTACTTCTCAAAGCATACTCCTTAAAACTTATCATTTGATATTCATTTCTTACTTTACTTTACTTCACTTTTCAAAATACTTATTACTTCTCAAAGCATACTCCTTAAAACTTATCATTTGATATTCTTTTCTTACTTTACTTTACTTCACTTTTCTAAATACTTATTACTTCTCAAAGCATACTCCTTAAAACTGAAATTCTATCTTCTTTTCTTACTTTACTTCTTCACTTTTCTAATGCTAACTTTCATCTACAAGCATACTCCTTAAAACTTATCATTTGATATTCTTTTCTTACTTTACTTTACTTCACTTTTCTAAATACTTATTACTTCTCAAAGCATACTCCTTAAAACTGAAATTCTATCTTCTTTTCTTACTTTACTTCTTCACTTTTCTAATGCTAACTTTCATCTACAAGCATATCTTGACAAACCGAATACAGATTCTTAATTATGACATTATTACTAACATTTTGGATATTATAACTTATATTTTAGTGCTTGCTACGAAAACTTATAATTAGATATTCTTTTCTTACTTTACTTCTTCACCTTTCAAATTCTTATTACTTCTCAAAGCATACTCCTTAAAACTGAAATTCTATCTTCTTTTCTTACTTTACTTCTTCACTTTTCTAAATACTTATTACTTCTCAAAGCATACTCCTTAAAACTGAAATTCTATCTTCTTTTCTTACTTTACTTCTTCACTTTTCTAAATACTTATTACTTCTCAAAGCATACTCTTTAAAACTGAAATTCTATCTTCTTTTCTTACTTTACTTCTTCACTTTTCTAAATACTTATTACTTCTCAAAGCTAACTCCTTAAAACTGAAATTCTATCTTCTTTTCTTACTTTACTTCTTCACTTTTCTAAATACTTATTACTTCTCAAAGCTAACTCCTTAAAACTGAAATTCTATCTTCTTTTCTTACTTTACTTCTTCACTTTTCTAAATACTTATTACTTCTCAAAGCTAACTCCTTAAAACTTAAATTCTATCTTCTTTTCTTACTTTACTTCTTCACTTTTCTAAATACTTATTACTTCTCAAAGCATACTCCTTAAAACTGAAATTCTATCTTCTTTTCTTACTTTACTTCTTCACTTTTCTAAATACTTATTACTTCTCAAAGCTAACTCCTTAAAACTTAAATTCTATCTTCTTTTCTTACTTTACTTCTTCACTTTTCTAAATACTTATTACTTCTCAAAGCATACTCCTTAAAACTTATCATTTGATATTCATTTCTTACTTTACTTTACTTCACTTTTCTAAATAATTATTACTTCTCAAAGCTAACTCCTTAAAACTGAAATTCTATCTTCTTTTCTTACTTTACTTCTTCACTTTTCTAAATACTTATTACTTCTCAAAGCATACTCCTTAAAACTTATCATTTGATATTCATTTCTTACTTTACTTTACTTCACTTTTCAAAATACTTATTACTTCTCAAAGCATACTCCTTAAAACTTATCATTTGATATTCTTTTCTTACTTTACTTTACTTCACTTTTCTAAATACTTATTACTTCTCAAAGCATACTCCTTAAAACTGAAATTCTATCTTCTTTTCTTACTTTACTTCTTCACTTTTCTAATGCTAACTTTCATCTACAAGCATACTCCTTAAAACTTATCATTTGATATTCTTTTCTTACTTTACTTTACTTCACTTTTCTAAATACTTATTACTTCTCAAAGCATACTCCTTAAAACTGAAATTCTATCTTCTTTTCTTACTTTACTTCTTCACTTTTCTAATGCTAACTTTCATCTACAAGCATATCTTGACAAACCGAATACAGATTCTTAATTATGACATTATTACTAACATTTTGGATATTATAACTTATATTTTAGTGCTTGCTACGAAAACTTATAATTAGATATTCTTTTCTTACTTTACTTCTTCACCTTTCAAATTCTTATTACTTCTCAAAGCATACTCCTTAAAACTGAAATTCTATCTTCTTTTCTTACTTTACTTCTTCACTTTTCTAAATACTTATTACTTCTCAAAGCATACTCCTTAAAACTGAAATTCTATCTTCTTTTCTTACTTTACTTCTTCACTTTTCTAAATACTTATTACTTCTCAAAGCATACTCTTTAAAACTGAAATTCTATCTTCTTTTCTTACTTTACTTCTTCACTTTTCTAAATACTTATTACTTCTCAAAGCTAACTCCTTAAAACTTAAATTCTATCTTCTTTTCTTACTTTACTTCTTCACTTTTCTAAATACTTATAACTTCTCAAAGCTAACTCCTTAAAACTGAAATTCTATCTTCTTTTCTTACTTTACTTCTTCACTTTTCTAAATACTTATTACTTCTCAAAGCTAACTCCTTAAAACTGAAATTCTATCTTCTTTTCTTACTTTACTTCTTCACTTTTCTAAATACTTATTACTTCTCAAAGCTAACTCCTTAAAACTTAAATTCTATCTTCTTTTCTTACTTTACTTCTTCACTTTTCTAAATACTTATTACTTCTCAAAGCATACTCCTTAAAACTGAAATTCTATCTTCTTTTCTTACTTTACTTCTTCACTTTTCTAAATACTTATTACTTCTCAAAGCTAACTCCTTAAAACTTAAATTCTATCTTCTTTTCTTACTTTACTTCTTCACTTTTCTAAATACTTATTACTTCTCAAAGCATACTCCTTAAAACTTATCATTTGATATTCATTTCTTACTTTACTTTACTTCACTTTTCTAAATAATTATTACTTCTCAAAGCTAACTCCTTAAAACTGAAATTCTATCTTCTTTTCTTACTTTACTTCTTCACTTTTCTAAATACTTATTACTTCTCAAAGCATACTCCTTAAAACTTATCATTTGATATTCATTTCTTACTTTACTTTACTTCACTTTTCAAAATACTTATTACTTCTCAAAGCATACTCCTTAAAACTTATCATTTGATATTCTTTTCTTACTTTACTTTACTTCACTTTTCTAAATACTTATTACTTCTCAAAGCATACTCCTTAAAACTGAAATTCTATCTTCTTTTCTTACTTTACTTCTTCACTTTTCTAATGCTAACTTTCATCTACAAGCATACTCCTTAAAACTTATCATTTGATATTCTTTTCTTACTTTACTTTACTTCACTTTTCTAAATACTTATTACTTCTCAAAGCATACTCCTTAAAACTGAAATTCTATCTTCTTTTCTTACTTTACTTCTTCACTTTTCTAATGCTAACTTTCATCTACAAGCATATCTTGACAAACCGAATACAGATTCTTAATTATGACATTATTACTAACATTTTGGATATTATAACTTATATTTTAGTGCTTGCTACGAAAACTTATAATTAGATATTCTTTTCTTACTTTACTTCTTCACCTTTCAAATTCTTATTACTTCTCAAAGCATACTCCTTAAAACTGAAATTCTATCTTCTTTTCTTACTTTACTTCTTCACTTTTCTAAATACTTATTACTTCTCAAAGCATACTCCTTAAAACTGAAATTCTATCTTCTTTTCTTACTTTACTTCTTCACTTTTCTAAATACTTATTACTTCTCAAAGCTAACTCCTTAAAACTTAAATTCTATCTTCTTTTCTTACTTTACTTCTTCACTTTTCTAAATACTTATAACTTCTCAAAGCTAACTCCTTAAAACTGAAATTCTATCTTCTTTTCTTACTTTACTTCTTCACTTTTCTAAATACTTATTACTTCTCAAAGCTAACTCCTTAAAACTGAAATTCTATCTTCTTTTCTTACTTTACTTCTTCACTTTTCTAAATACTTATTACTTCTCAAAGCTAACTCCTTAAAACTTAAATTCTATCTTCTTTTCTTACTTTACTTCTTCACTTTTCTAAATACTTATTACTTCTCAAAGCATACTCCTTAAAACTGAAATTCTATCTTCTTTTCTTACTTTACTTCTTCACTTTTCTAAATACTTATTACTTCTCAAAGCTAACTCCTTAAAACTTAAATTCTATCTTCTTTTCTTACTTTACTTCTTCACTTTTCTAAATACTTATTACTTCTCAAAGCATACTCCTTAAAACTTATCATTTGATATTCATTTCTTACTTTACTTTACTTCACTTTTCTAAATAATTATTACTTCTCAAAGCTAACTCCTTAAAACTGAAATTCTATCTTCTTTTCTTACTTTACTTCTTCACTTTTCTAAATACTTATTACTTCTCAAAGCATACTCCTTAAAACTTATCATTTGATATTCATTTCTTACTTTACTTTACTTCACTTTTCAAAATACTTATTACTTCTCAAAGCATACTCCTTAAAACTTATCATTTGATATTCTTTTCTTACTTTACTTTACTTCACTTTTCTAAATACTTATTACTTCTCAAAGCATACTCCTTAAAACTGAAATTCTATCTTCTTTTCTTACTTTACTTCTTCACTTTTCTAATGCTAACTTTCATCTACAAGCATACTCCTTAAAACTTATCATTTGATATTCTTTTCTTACTTTACTTTACTTCACTTTTCTAAATACTTATTACTTCTCAAAGCATACTCCTTAAAACTGAAATTCTATCTTCTTTTCTTACTTTACTTCTTCACTTTTCTAATGCTAACTTTCATCTACAAGCATATCTTGACAAACCGAATACAGATTCTTAATTATGACATTATTACTAACATTTTGGATATTATAACTTATATTTTAGTGCTTGCTACGAAAACTTATAATTAGATATTCTTTTCTTACTTTACTTCTTCACCTTTCAAATTCTTATTACTTCTCAAAGCATACTCCTTAAAACTGAAATTCTATCTTCTTTTCTTACTTTACTTCTTCACTTTTCTAAATACTTATTACTTCTCAAAGCATACTCCTTAAAACTGAAATTCTATCTTCTTTTCTTACTTTACTTCTTCACTTTTCTAAATACTTATTACTTCTCAAAGCTAACTCCTTAAAACTTAAATTCTATCTTCTTTTCTTACTTTACTTCTTCACTTTTCTAAATACTTATAACTTCTCAAAGCTAACTCCTTAAAACTGAAATTCTATCTTCTTTTCTTACTTTACTTCTTCACTTTTCTAAATACTTATTACTTCTCAAAGCTAACTCCTTAAAACTGAAATTCTATCTTCTTTTCTTACTTTACTTCTTCACTTTTCTAAATACTTATTACTTCTCAAAGCTAACTCCTTAAAACTTAAATTCTATCTTCTTTTCTTACTTTACTTCTTCACTTTTCTAAATACTTATTACTTCTCAAAGCATACTCCTTAAAACTGAAATTCTATCTTCTTTTCTTACTTTACTTCTTCACTTTTCTAAATACTTATTACTTCTCAAAGCTAACTCCTTAAAACTTATCATTTGATATTCATTTCTTACTTTACTTTACTTCACTTTTCTAAATAATTATTACTTCTCAAAGCTAACTCCTTAAAACTGAAATTCTATCTTCTTTTCTTACTTTACTTCTTCACTTTTCTAAATACTTATTACTTCTCAAAGCATACTCCTTAAAACTTATCATTTGATATTCATTTCTTACTTTACTTTACTTCACTTTTCAAAATACTTATTACTTCTCAAAGCATACTCCTTAAAACTTATCATTTGATATTCTTTTCTTACTTTACTTTACTTCACTTTTCTAAATACTTATTACTTCTCAAAGCATACTCCTTAAAACTGAAATTCTATCTTCTTTTCTTACTTTACTTCTTCACTTTTCTAATGCTAACTTTCATCTACAAGCATACTCCTTAAAACTTATCATTTGATATTCTTTTCTTACTTTACTTTACTTCACTTTTCTAAATACTTATTACTTCTCAAAGCATACTCCTTAAAACTGAAATTCTATCTTCTTTTCTTACTTTACTTCTTCACTTTTCTAATGCTAACTTTCATCTACAAGCATATCTTGACAAACCGAATACAGATTCTTAATTATGACATTATTACTAACATTTTGGATATTATAACTTATATTTTAGTGCTTGCTACGAAAACTTATAATTAGATATTCTTTTCTTACTTTACTTCTTCACCTTTCAAATTCTTATTACTTCTCAAAGCATACTCCTTAAAACTGAAATTCTATCTTCTTTTCTTACTTTACTTCTTCACTTTTCTAAATACTTATTACTTCTCAAAGCATACTCCTTAAAACTGAAATTCTATCTTCTTTTCTTACTTTACTTCTTCACTTTTCTAAATACTTATTACTTCTCAAAGCTAACTCCTTAAAACTGAAATTCTATCTTCTTTTCTTACTTTACTTCTTCACTTTTCTAAATACTTATAACTTCTCAAAGCTAACTCCTTAAAACTTAAATTCTATCTTCTTTTCTTACTTTACTTCTTCACTTTTCTAAATACTTATTACTTCTCAAAGCTAACTCCTTAAAACTGAAATTCTATCTTCTTTTCTTACTTTACTTCTTCACTTTTCTAAATACTTATTACTTCTCAAAGCTAACTCCTTAAAACTTAAATTCTATCTTCTTTTCTTACTTTACTTCTTCACTTTTCTAAATACTTATTACTTCTCAAAGCATACTCCTTAAAACTGAAATTCTATCTTCTTTTCTTACTTTACTTCTTCACTTTTCTAAATACTTATTACTTCTCAAAGCTAACTCCTTAAAACTTATCATTTGATATTCATTTCTTACTTTACTTTACTTCACTTTTCTAAATAATTATTACTTCTCAAAGCTAACTCCTTAAAACTGAAATTCTATCTTCTTTTCTTACTTTACTTCTTCACTTTTCTAAATACTTATTACTTCTCAAAGCATACTCCTTAAAACTTATCATTTGATATTCATTTCTTACTTTACTTTACTTCACTTTTCAAAATACTTATTACTTCTCAAAGCATACTCCTTAAAACTTATCATTTGATATTCTTTTCTTACTTTACTTTACTTCACTTTTCTAAATACTTATTACTTCTCAAAGCATACTCCTTAAAACTGAAATTCTATCTTCTTTTCTTACTTTACTTCTTCACTTTTCTAATGCTAACTTTCATCTACAAGCATACTCCTTAAAACTTATCATTTGATATTCTTTTCTTACTTTACTTTACTTCACTTTTCTAAATACTTATTACTTCTCAAAGCATACTCCTTAAAACTGAAATTCTATCTTCTTTTCTTACTTTACTTCTTCACTTTTCTAATGCTAACTTTCATCTACAAGCATATCTTGACAAACCGAATACAGATTCTTAATTATGACATTATTACTAACATTTTGGATATTATAACTTATATTTTAGTGCTTGCTACGAAAACTTATAATTAGATATTCTTTTCTTACTTTACTTCTTCACCTTTCAAATTCTTATTACTTCTCAAAGCATACTCCTTAAAACTGAAATTCTATCTTCTTTTCTTACTTTACTTCTTCACTTTTCTAAATACTTATTACTTCTCAAAGCATACTCCTTAAAACTGAAATTCTATCTTCTTTTCTTACTTTACTTCTTCACTTTTCTAAATACTTATTACTTCTCAAAGCTAACTCCTTAAAACTTAAATTCTATCTTCTTTTCTTACTTTACTTCTTCACTTTTCTAAATACTTATAACTTCTCAAAGCTAACTCCTTAAAACTGAAATTCTATCTTCTTTTCTTACTTTACTTCTTCACTTTTCTAAATACTTATTACTTCTCAAAGCTAACTCCTTAAAACTGAAATTCTATCTTCTTTTCTTACTTTACTTCTTCACTTTTCTAAATACTTATTACTTCTCAAAGCTAACTCCTTAAAACTTAAATTCTATCTTCTTTTCTTACTTTACTTCTTCACTTTTCTAAATACTTATTACTTCTCAAAGCATACTCCTTAAAACTGAAATTCTATCTTCTTTTCTTACTTTACTTCTTCACTTTTCTAAATACTTATTACTTCTCAAAGCTAACTCCTTAAAACTTAAATTCTATCTTCTTTTCTTACTTTACTTCTTCACTTTTCTAAATACTTATTACTTCTCAAAGCATACTCCTTAAAACTTATCATTTGATATTCATTTCTTACTTTACTTTACTTCACTTTTCTAAATAATTATTACTTCTCAAAGCTAACTCCTTAAAACTGAAATTCTATCTTCTTTTCTTACTTTACTTCTTCACTTTTCTAAATACTTATTACTTCTCAAAGCATACTCCTTAAAACTTATCATTTGATATTCATTTCTTACTTTACTTTACTTCACTTTTCAAAATACTTATTACTTCTCAAAGCATACTCCTTAAAACTTATCATTTGATATTCTTTTCTTACTTTACTTCTTCACTTTTCTAAATACTTATTACTTCTCAAAGCATACTCCTTAAAACTGAAATTCTATCTTCTTTTCTTACTTTACTTCTTCACTTTTCTAATGCTAACTTTCATCTACAAGCATACTCCTTAAAACTTATCATTTGATATTCTTTTCTTACTTTACTTTACTTCACTTTTCTAAATACTTATTACTTCTCAAAGCATACTCCTTAAAACTGAAATTCTATCTTCTTTTCTTACTTTACTTCTTCACTTTTCTAAATACTTATTACTTCTCAAAGCATACTCCTTAAAACTTATCATTTGATATTCATTTCTTACTTTACTTCTTCACTTTTCTAAATACTTATAACTTCTCAAAGCTAACTCCTTAAAACTGAAATTCTATCTTCTTTTCTTACTTTACTTCTTCACTTTTCTAAATACTTATTACTTCTCAAAGCTAACTCCTTAAAACTGAAATTCTATCTTCTTTTCTTACTTTACTTCTTCACTTTTCTAAATACTTATTACTTCTCAAAGCTAACTCCTTAAAACTTAAATTCTATCTTCTTTTCTTACTTTACTTCTTCACTTTTCTAAATACTTATTACTTCTCAAAGCATACTCCTTAAAACTGAAATTCTATCTTCTTTCTTACTTTACTTCTTCACTTTTCTAAATACTTATTACTTCTCAAAGCTAACTCCTTAAAACTTATCATTTGATATTCATTTCTTACTTTACTTTACTTCACTTTTCTAAATAATTATTACTTCTCAAAGCTAACTCCTTAAAACTGAAATTCTATCTTCTTTTCTTACTTTACTTCTTCACTTTTCTAAATACTTATTACTTCTCAAAGCATACTCCTTAAAACTTATCATTTGATATTCATTTCTTACTTTACTTTACTTCACTTTTCAAAATACTTATTACTTCTCAAAGCATACTCCTTAAAACTTATCATTTGATATTCTTTTCTTACTTTACTTTACTTCACTTTTCTAAATACTTATTACTTCTCAAAGCATACTCCTTAAAACTGAAATTCTATCTTCTTTTCTTACTTTACTTCTTCACTTTTCTAATGCTAACTTTCATCTACAAGCATACTCCTTAAAACTTATCATTTGATATTCTTTTCTTACTTTACTTTACTTCACTTTTCTAAATACTTATTACTTCTCAAAGCATACTCCTTAAAACTGAAATTCTATCTTCTTTTCTTACTTTACTTCTTCACTTTTCTAATGCTAACTTTCATCTACAAGCATATCTTGACAAACCGAATACAGATTCTTAATTATGACATTATTACTAACATTTTGGATATTATAACTTATATTTTAGTGCTTGCTACGAAAACTTATAATTAGATATTCTTTTCTTACTTTACTTCTTCACCTTTCAAATTCTTATTACTTCTCAAAGCATACTCCTTAAAACTGAAATTCTATCTTCTTTTCTTACTTTACTTCTTCACTTTTCTAAATACTTATTACTTCTCAAAGCATACTCCTTAAAACTGAAATTCTATCTTCTTTTCTTACTTTACTTCTTCACTTTTCTAAATACTTATTACTTCTCAAAGCTAACTCCTTAAAACTGAAATTCTATCTTCTTTTCTTACTTTACTTCTTCACTTTTCTAAATACTTATAACTTCTCAAAGCTAACTCCTTAAAACTTAAATTCTATCTTCTTTTCTTACTTTACTTCTTCACTTTTCTAAATACTTATTACTTCTCAAAGCTAACTCCTTAAAACTGAAATTCTATCTTCTTTTCTTACTTTACTTCTTCACTTTTCTAAATACTTATTACTTCTCAAAGCTAACTCCTTAAAACTTAAATTCTATCTTCTTTTCTTACTTTACTTCTTCACTTTTCTAAATACTTATTACTTCTCAAAGCATACTCCTTAAAACTGAAATTCTATCTTCTTTTCTTACTTTACTTCTTCACTTTTCTAAATACTTATTACTTCTCAAAGCTAACTCCTTAAAACTTATCATTTGATATTCATTTCTTACTTTACTTTACTTCACTTTTCTAAATAATTATTACTTCTCAAAGCTAACTCCTTAAAACTGAAATTCTATCTTCTTTTCTTACTTTACTTCTTCACTTTTCTAAATACTTATTACTTCTCAAAGCATACTCCTTAAAACTTATCATTTGATATTCATTTCTTACTTTACTTTACTTCACTTTTCAAAATACTTATTACTTCTCAAAGCATACTCCTTAAAACTTATCATTTGATATTCTTTTCTTACTTTACTTTACTTCACTTTTCTAAATACTTATTACTTCTCAAAGCATACTCCTTAAAACTGAAATTCTATCTTCTTTTCTTACTTTACTTCTTCACTTTTCTAATGCTAACTTTCATCTACAAGCATACTCCTTAAAACTTATCATTTGATATTCTTTTCTTACTTTACTTTACTTCACTTTTCTAAATACTTATTACTTCTCAAAGCATACTCCTTAAAACTGAAATTCTATCTTCTTTTCTTACTTTACTTCTTCACTTTTCTAATGCTAACTTTCATCTACAAGCATATCTTGACAAACCGAATACAGATTCTTAATTATGACATTATTACTAACATTTTGGATATTATAACTTATATTTTAGTGCTTGCTACGAAAACTTATAATTAGATATTCTTTTCTTACTTTACTTCTTCACCTTTCAAATTCTTATTACTTCTCAAAGCATACTCCTTAAAACTGAAATTCTATCTTCTTTTCTTACTTTACTTCTTCACTTTTCTAAATACTTATTACTTCTCAAAGCATACTCCTTAAAACTGAAATTCTATCTTCTTTTCTTACTTTACTTCTTCACTTTTCTAAATACTTATTACTTCTCAAAGCTAACTCCTTAAAACTTAAATTCTATCTTCTTTTCTTACTTTACTTCTTCACTTTTCTAAATACTTATAACTTCTCAAAGCTAACTCCTTAAAACTGAAATTCTATCTTCTTTTCTTACTTTACTTCTTCACTTTTCTAAATACTTATTACTTCTCAAAGCTAACTCCTTAAAACTTAAATTCTATCTTCTTTTCTTACTTTACTTCTTCACTTTTCTAAATACTTATTACTTCTCAAAGCTAACTCCTTAAAACTTAAATTCTATCTTCTTTTCTTACTTTACTTCTTCACTTTTCTAAATACTTATTACTTCTCAAAGCATACTCCTTAAAACTGAAATTCTATCTTCTTTTCTTACTTTACTTCTTCACTTTTCTAAATACTTATTACTTCTCAAAGCTAACTCCTTAAAACTTAAATTCTATCTTCTTTTCTTACTTTACTTCTTCACTTTTCTAAATACTTATTACTTCTCAAAGCATACTCCTTAAAACTTATCATTTGATATTCATTTCTTACTTTACTTTACTTCACTTTTCTAAATAATTATTACTTCTCAAAGCTAACTCCTTAAAACTGAAATTCTATCTTCTTTTCTTACTTTACTTCTTCACTTTTCTAAATACTTATTACTTCTCAAAGCATACTCCTTAAAACTTATCATTTGATATTCATTTCTTACTTTACTTTACTTCACTTTTCAAAATACTTATTACTTCTCAAAGCATACTCCTTAAAACTTATCATTTGATATTCTTTTCTTACTTTACTTTACTTCACTTTTCTAAATACTTATTACTTCTCAAAGCATACTCC